>CAMRHE010000981.1:0-294256 GCA_947044405.1 Leptodactylus fallax | reverse complement strand
ACAAAACTTGCACTGAATGCCTGGGGTCTCTGAAGCCAAACTGCAGGGGCAAAGAAGCCAGATACATTATATACTAGTAGTAATGGCAGTTCCCTACACTCTCCCTCTGGTGAAATCTTTACGTCACGTCAAAGACATACAAAGTCATAGTATACAGTCAACATTACCAATGACAATATCAATATGGTTGCTTTTGCATTTACAGAGTCACAACAGGTTAATAGGTATACATGCCAGCAGGAGCGAAAATTGGTAACATATTGACCAAAGTGGACACTGCACCCACCCAAGCATGGTATAAATGAGGCTGAGTAGTAAATCTGGGGTCCCCCAAACTATCATATGTCAGCATAGGTGGAGGGTGTCTAATTCTCTCTCCTCTCCGTACCTCTCTCTGAGGTAAACTAGCATGTCCAGGCCCTAAACTAGGGTTGTCTGCCATGGGAGGGGATGGTGCTGGTGGCGTAGGAGAGCTAGATCCCTGCTCATCTGTAGACACAGATCTAGGTACGAATTCTGGAGTTTGGGGGCCCACACCCCCCCCCCAAAAAAAAAAAAAAAAAAAAAAAAAAAAAACAACAACCACCACCCCACCCACCCCAACACCCACAACAAAGAAAAGAAAAAAAAACGCCAAAAAAAGAAAAGAAAAACCACCCCCCCCACCAACAAAACATCCCCACCACCCAACCAAACAAAAAACAACAAAAAACTACTCCCCCCCCCCACCCCCCCCCCCCCCCCCCCCCCCTCTTCTACACCACCCCCCCACCCCACCAACCCACCCCCCCAAAAAACACACCCCCCCCCCCCCCCCCCCCCCCCCCTATCTTCCCAAGCCCCCCCAACCCCCCACACCAAACCAGCCCCCCCGGGCTCCCCTCCCCCTCTCCCACTCCAAACCCAAATCCCCTTTTTTTCCCTTCTCCCCCTTCGCCCCCTTTTTCCTCCGCCAGCTGATAAGCCCTCTTAAGCGTTTCTTTCAAACGTGCCACGTATCGGTAATGATCTTGATGACTGATACCATCGGTAGAGACTCCCAACAAGATGTCAATAGGTAGCCTAGGCTCTCTTCCAAACATCAGAAAGTATGGTGAATATCCTGTGCTCTCGTGCCTTGTACTATTATAGGCATGCACCATAGCCTCCACTTTTCGACTCCAGGATCGCTTATCCTCAATTCGTAAGGTACCAAGCATATCAAGTAAAGTCCTGTTAAATCTTTCAGGAAGGGCATCTCCCTCTGGATGGTAAGGCGTCGTCCAACTTTTGCGGATGTTCAACAACTGAAGTAACTCTTTGATCAGGTTACTCTCAAAATCCCGGCCTTGATCAGAATGCAACCGGTGTGGTAAGCCATAATGGATAAAATACTTTTCCCAAAGCACTCTTGCAACAGTGACTGCTTTTTGATCCTTAGTCGGAAAGGCTTGAGCATATCGTGTGAAGTGATCAGTCACCACCAATACATTTCCAAATCCTCTGGAGTCGTTGTCAATACAAAGGAAGTCTATGCAGACAAGATCCATGGGGCCCGAACTCTTCAAGTGTCCCATGAAGGCCGCTCGAACCGGGACAGTCTTCCTCTGCAAACATCTGCGACAGCACCTACACAGACGAGTCACGGTATCTCTCATTTTGGGCCAGTAGAATCGGTCTTGTATTAGGCCATAAGTCTTCTCAGGTCCCAAATGACCATGATAATCATGCAGACTTCGGAAAATCATCTTCTGAAAGCAGCTTGGAATAACTAGTTGGCGCCTTCCAGGGTGATCATGATACAGCACCACACGATAAAGTAGGCCATTGTCTATTTCAAACTTCTCCCAATCTCGTAGAAGTTGACTGCATTCAGAGGGTAGGGATGTCTTTAACATTTCTCTGTCTTGAGAACTCACTGCTTGATAAAGAGGTCCAATTAAAGGATCAGTCTTTTGACTCCAGATCATTCGCTTTGAAGATATAGAACAACTCTCAAAGGATCCTAAAGCGGCAGGGTAGGCAAACATGTCTGGTACAGCTTCGGGACCTCCCCCAATAGAGTCAATAAGCCGAGTTTCAGAAAAGGCTACTCGGTCTTCAACTACAGCAGCCATGGCACACAAAGCTCCTACTCCAGGACTTGGCACTTCTTCCCATTCATCCACTACTTCCGGACTAGGTAATCCAGGCCGTCTTGATAGAGCATCTGCCCCAATGTTCTTAGGCCCCGATTTATACTTGAGTGTGAATTGGTAGTTGGATAAAGCTGCCAACCAGCAATGTCCTGTAGCATCGAGTTTAGCGGTTGACAAAACGTATGTCAGTGGATTGTTGTCTGTTCTTACTTCAAACGTGGCTCTGTATAAATAGTCATGTAATTTATCAACAATGGCCCACTTGAGCGCCAAAAACTCCAATTTATGTACTGGATAATTTTTCTCGCTGGGAGAAAGACTTCGACTTATGAAAGCTATGGGCCGTAACCCGGCCGGGTATTCTTGGTGCAGCACGCCACCTAATCCTTCAAAGCTGGCATCTACATGTAGCACATATGGCTTCTGTGCATCAGCATAAGCCAGAACGGGAGCTTCTGTCAATTTCTTCTTCAACAACTTAAATGCTTCTTCACAATCCGCAGTCCACCTCTCGCCAAAAAGGCTTTTGGAAGACCCTTTCTTCTTTCCCGGATCTCCTGCATCACTCTTCAACAGGTCGAGGAGGGCTCGAGCAATTTTTGAATATCCTTCCACAAATCGTCGATAGAATCCACAAAACCCCAAGAAAGATTGCAACTCCGTAATATTTTGCGGTCGGGGCCAATTCACCACAGCTTCAATCTTACCAGGATTGGTAGCAACTCCTTCAGCAGAAACAATATGACCTACATAAGTGACCGAAGATCTACAAAATTTGCATTTGTCAGCCGACAACTTCAGCCCCTCTTCTTTTAAGCGTTGGAGTACTCTCATGAGTCGTTCTTCATGTTCTTCCAGCGTCTTTCCAAACACAATAATGTCATCAAGATATACAAGGCATTCCCGGGGCACTAAATCACCTAACACTCTTTCCATCAACCTTTGGAACGTTGCTGGCGCACCTTTTGTACCTTGCGGCATACGAGTGAACTGAAAGAAACCCAAGGGGCATATGAAGGCTGTCTTTTCCTGATCCTCAGGTGCCATTGGGACTTGATAGTATCCCGATCTTAGGTCCAGCACTGTGAACCAACAGTTTCCATTCAGAGCTTCCAGAGCTTCTTCAATTCTCGGCAGTGTATACTGATCAGGTAAGGTTCTCCGGTTCAGAGTTCTGTAATCCACACATAGGCGAATTGCTCCAGATTTTTTTCTTACCACCACAATAGGTGAGGCATAGGGGCTCTTACTGTCCACAATGATCCCCTGACCTTTCATTTGCTGTAGAGTCTGTCTTAACTCATCAACATCCTTTGGAGCAACTTTCCGTGGTCGCTCCCGGAAGGGAGTAGAATCGGTCAATCGGAAAGTGTGTTGAGCACTTTTAGCACAACCTACATCCATATCATCCATGGAGAACACTTCCGATAATTCAGACAACTTCTGTGTCAGTCGCTGATTCCAGGCCTCTGGTAAATGTGGATCACTCAAGTCAAGATTGAGATTAGGGATTGCATCTCGGATTTGAATCCTGCACACTTCAGCGTATGGATTTACTCCAAGCACAGGGTAGCAGTGGGCCACATTCTGGTATGGTCCAATTACGATCGGATGCGGTGAACAGTTCCTCACTGTCACACAGGTAGATAACTCCACTTTATTTCTCCAGTCCTTTCTCTCTGGGATCACCATCCAGCCATTCTGGTTAATCATTTCTTCAGGGGTTTCCATAAGGACATAACTCCCCCCTTCAAGCAAATCGGGAGCAATGCTGGAGGCTACTCTCAGAACTCTCTCCCCGCCGGCAGGAACTTCCACGGTTCTCTCACCGATATGATATACCATTCCATGTCGATAGCCAGTAGACAGGGCATCACAGAGTTCTCTAAGATCAGAAGATATATTCACCGGCTGAGCTGCAGGGTTCCAATCTCTTCCAAGAAACTTCTGAAAAGCATAATGCACTGCGGGACAATTAGTGCCAAGTATCACAGGAGCTGCACAAGAATCCCCTGTATCAGGACAGACAAGAGCCGTAATCTTCATGGGAGCGACACTCTGATCTTCTAATTCAGGGACAGCTATAACTACTTGTAGGCTGCCATCTACAGGATATGATCCTGAATTAAGCCCCCACAATTTCATTTGTCCTGTAGACTGAAGAGGTATATCCCTCAGATACTTTTGGTAGAACGAGCGATAAATCAGGGTCACTTGAGATCCTGTATCAAACAGGGCAGGAGCGGCATGACCATTGACAGTGACTTTGACAACGGACCTGGAGCCCGCGATAGCTCCTCTGGTCTTTACTCGGCCCGCCTTCCTTCGGTGTCTTTGATTCTGAATAGAGAAGACAGCACTGTGTCCCAATCCCTCACTGTCCTCCGTACACTGTCTGGCAGTATGGCCCGTCTGACCACATTTATAACAGGTTCTAGCATCCTTCCTCCACTGAGTGGCAGTGGGTGGAGTGGCGGACTGTCTAAGTTCTGACCGCTCCGCTGGTTTGTCCTTGTTTGAATTAGGAACAACATCTTCTTTAGAGATGCTTTTCGCTTTCTTAGGGGTACTAAAACTAATGTCAGCTTCTTGTTTCTTCACTAACTTCATTAAGTCAGGAAATGGAAGGACTCTATCAGATAGTAAGACCTTGAGTACTTGAGCAAGAGGATGATGAGGTTGTAACCCTCTCACCAACTGACTGGTTCTCATAGCGTCTACCTCTGACGTAGATATAGCTGCGTGGTACACCAGACGTGAAAGAAGTAGCTGTAAACGGTTAATAAAAGTAGAGACATTTTCCCCTTCTTTTTGACGAACCATTCGGTAATCAGCAACCATCTGGGCAAGGTCATAGTATGGCTCAAAGTGATCAGACAGTACTTGTATATAGTCCAATGCACTCACTCCTTCATGAGAGTCTCTGTACAAGCGGATCAATTCTGCAGCAGGAGACCGCAAACTTTCACTGATACGCTGCCGCTTGCCTTCTTCAGAGCAAGACCATTCCTTCAGGCATTGGAGAGTATGTTCTTTCCATATCTCAAAGTTTTCCTCCCCTTGTGGTACTGGGACATTACCAGAGAATACTTTTAGTTTCTTGTAGTGAGTGGCCTGCAGGCCCTGAGCTAACATTTCAGTCAGCCTGGCTAAAGTGCAATAGCACTGTCACTAGAGGAACTGCTAGCGACGGCCATACTGGGGGGAACTGGCTGGCGGGTTCTTCCTTTACCTGAACCAGGGGAGGAACAGGAGGTCGGTAATCCCATGTGTAGCTAGTGGGGGTTCCCCTCTGGCTATTCGCTTCTCCATATCATGCTATTCCCACTTCTTCTCGCGTGCCTCCGTAGCCCTATTTGGGGGGGGGGTATGAGTATTATCCCTCCCGCAACAGACTCTGGCGCTGACCTGTGTGTATAATGGGACCTGAAGCCTTCGCTGAAGGGAAGAGTGGGAACATATATGAAATATATCAGTGCCTCCACCCAGGATAGAGCCTCTGTATTACAGGGAGGATCTCTTCCTGGGACTTACCCATGAGGTACAGTTAGTAGCCTTAACAAGGATCACTGTACTAATCTCACAGTCTGAAGAATACATACAGATACCACATAAGGTTATAACAGTAGCTTTATAAGAATCAACAGGGTAATAATACATACATACAATATACTCAGAACACAGCAATACTACAACAACCAGCAAGTCCTCAACCGTCTTAGGTTATATACCCGGGTATATATATAGATATATAGCAAGAGTCCAGTGCACAATACCTCCAGGCAACAGAAGAGATGCAGGGGCCCCTGTGGATGACTGTGGATCCTCGGATTCTTCCAGGAGATGACAGACAGCCGATCAGGAGATGATGATGATGGTGAGATTCTTCACAGGCAGCAAACAGGGCGACGGTGACGGCAGTAGATGCAGGCCTGACTACCCTAACACTGAGTCCTTAACCTGCCAGCTAAACTACTAGTGCCACCGGGCCTCTAACTAGCTAGTTGGCCTTCGGAAGCCTAACCTATCACTGCCCTGAACTGTATATATATATGGATCCCTAACTACGGTTACTAGCTAGGTCCTGTGAGTATATAGGGGGTAACACATACCTAACTATATACTGTGAAGTAAAGAGGAACAAGTGGCTCTTAGACTCCCCCAGACATAACATGTCTGTCTCAGCAGCTCTGCTCACATCTCTCCCCCCAGCAGCTCTGCCTCACATGTGTCTGACTCACTGTATTTACAAAACAAAACTTGCACTAAATGCCTGGGGTCTCTGAAGCCAAACTGCAGGGGCAAAGAAGCCAGATACATTATATACTAGTAGAAATGGCAGTTCCCTACACTCTCCCTCTGGTGAAATCTTTACGTCACGTCAAAGACATACAAAGTCATAGTATACAGTCAACATTACCAATGACAATATCAATATGGTTGCTTTTGCATTTACAGAGTCACAACAGGTTAATAGGTATACATGCCAGCAGGAGCGAAAATTGGTAACATATTGACCAAAGTGGACACTGCACCCACCCAAGCATGGTATAAATGAGGCTGAGTAGTAAATCTGGGGTCCCCCAAACTATCATATGTCAGCATAGGTGGAGGGTGTCTAATTCTCTCTCCTCTCCGTACCTCTCTCTGAGGTAAACTAGCATGTCCAGGCCCTAAACTAGGGTTGTCTGCCATGGGAGGGGATGGTGCTGGTGGCGTAGGAGAGCTAGATCCCTGCTCATCTGTAGACACAGATCTAGGTACGAATTCTGGAGTTTGAGGGTTCATAGGTCTCCCTGAAGGAGAAGATACTGGTGATCTAGGAACTTCAGGAGCCACAGTCCAATCACTCTCAGGAGTTTCAGGAAGGTCAGGTGGAATATCGGCTAAGGACTGTGGAGAATCGCAGGCCGAGCCATCATTGGAGATATCCATACCATCAATCTGAGGTACAGGCAACAAATGATTTCTATGCCAAGTCCTGATCCTCCCGTCCCGTCCTTTTATCTTGTAGACTGGTATTCCAGGCAACCGATCTACCACTGTAAAGAGTTCACTCCGCCATCGATCAGCCAGCTTATGTTTTGCAGATGCTCCCAAATTCCGTAGCAGAACATGGTCCCCAGGGTTCAATTCTCGGTATCTTACTCGAAGATCAAATCTCCTTTTATTTCCTTCATTCACTTTGGCCGCATTTTCCTCAGCCAGCTGATAAGCACTCTTAAGCGTTTCTTTCAAACGTGCCACGTATCGGTAATGATCTCGATGACTGATACCATCGGTAGAGACTCCCAACAAGATGTCAATAGGTAGCCTAGGCTCTCTTCCAAACATCAGAAAGTATGGTGAATATCCTGTGCTCTCGTGCCTTGTACTATTATAGGCATGCACCATAGCCTCCACTTTTCGACTCCAGGATCGCTTATCCTCAATTCGTAAGGTACCAAGCATATCAAGTAAAGTCCTGTTAAATCTTTCAGGAAGGGCATCTCCCTCTGGATGGTAAGGCGTCGTCCGACTTTTGCGGATGTTCAACAACTGAAGTAACTCTTTGATCAGGTTACTCTCAAAATCCCGGCCTTGATCAGAATGCAACCGGTGTGGTAAGCCATAATGGATAAAATACTTTTCCCAAAGCACTCTTGCAACAGTGACTGCTTTTTGATCCTTAGTCGGAAAGGCTTGAGCATATCGTGTGAAGTGATCAGTCACCACCAATACATTTCCAAATCCTCTGGAGTCGTTGTCAATACAAAGGAAGTCTATGCAGACAAGATCCATGGGGCCCGAACTCTTCAAGTGTCCCATGAAGGCCGCTCGAACCGGGACAGTCTTCCTCTGCAAACATCTGCGACAGCACCTACACAGACGAGTCACGGTATCTCTCATTTTGGGCCAGTAGAATCGGTCTTGTATTAGGCCATAAGTCTTCTCAGGTCCCAAATGACCATGATAATCATGCAGACTTCGGAAAATCATCTTCTGAAAGCAGCTTGGAATAACTAGTTGGCGCCTTCCAGGGTGATCATGATACAGCACCACACGATAAAGTAGGCCATTGTCTATTTCAAACTTCTCCCAATCTCGTAGAAGTTGACTGCATTCAGAGGGTAGGGATGTCTTTAACATTTCTCTGTCTTGAGAACTCACTGCTTGATAAAGAGGTCCAATTAAAGGATCAGTCTTTTGACTCCAGATCATTCGCTTTGAAGATATAGAACAACTCTCAAAGGATCCTAAAGCGGCAGGGTAGGCAAACATGTCTGGTACAGCTTCGGGACCTCCCCCAATAGAGTCAATAAGCCGAGTTTCAGAAAAGGCTACTCGGTCTTCAACTACAGCAGCCATGGCACACAAAGCTCCTACTCCAGGACTTGGCACTTCTTCCCATTCATCCACTACTTCCGGACTAGGTAATCCAGGCCGTCTTGATAGAGCATCTGCCCCAATGTTCTTAGGCCCCGATTTATACTTGAGTGTGAATTGGTAGTTGGATAAAGCTGCCAACCAGCGATGTCCTGTAGCATCGAGCTTAGCGGTTGACAAAACGTATGTCAGTGGATTGTTGTCTGTTCTTACTTCAAACGTGGCTCCGTATAAATAGTCATGTAATTTATCAACAATGGCCCACTTGAGCGCCAAAAACTCCAATTTATGTACTGGATAATTTTTCTCGCTGGGAGAAAGACTTCGACTTATGAAAGCTATGGGCCGTAACCCGGCCGGGTATTCTTGGTGCAGCACGCCACCTAATCCTTCAAAGCTGGCATCTACATGTAGCACATATGGCTTCTGTGCATCAGCATAAGCCAGAACGGGAGCTTCTGTCAATTTCTTCTTCAACAACTTAAATGCTTCTTCACAATCCGCAGTCCACCTATCGCCAAAAAGGCTTTTGGAAGACCCTTTCTTCTTTCCCGGATCTCCTGCATCACTCTTCAACAGGTCGAGGAGGGCTCGAGCAATTTTTGAATATCCTTCCACAAATCGTCGATAGAATCCACAAAACCCCAAGAAAGATTGCAACTCCGTAATATTTTGCGGTCGGGGCCAATTCACCACAGCTTCAATCTTACCAGGATCGGTAGCAACTCCTTCAGCAGAAACAATATGACCTACATAAGTGACCGAAGATCTACAAAATTTGCATTTGTCAGCCGACAACTTCAGCCCCTCTTCTTTTAAGCGATGGAGTACTCTCATGAGTCGTTCTTCATGTTCTTCCAGCGTCTTTCCAAACACAATAATGTCATCAAGATATACAAGGCATTCCCGGGGCACTAAATCACCTAACACTCTTTCCATCAACCTTTGGAACGTTGCTGGCGCACCTTTTGTACCTTGCGGCATACGAGTGAACTGAAAGAAACCCAAGGGGCATATGAAGGCTGTCTTTTCCTGATCCTCAGGTGCCATTGGGACTTGATAGTATCCCGATCTTAGGTCCAGCACTGTGAACCAACAGTTTCCATTCAGAGCTTCCAGAGCTTCTTCAATTCTCGGCAGTGTATACTGATCAGGTAAGGTTCTCCGGTTCAGAGTTCTGTAATCCACACATAGGCGAATTGCTCCAGATTTTTTTCTTACCACCACAATAGGTGAGGCATAGGGGCTCTTACTGTCCACAATGATCCCCTGACCTTTCATTTGCTGTAGAGTCTGTCTTAACTCATCAACATCCTTTGGAGCAACTCTCCGTGGTCGCTCCCGGAAGGGAGTAGAATCGGTCAATCGGAAAGTGTGTTGAGCACTTTTAGCACAACCTACATCCATATCATCCATGGAGAACACTTCCGATAATTCAGACAACTTCTGTGTCAGTCGCTGATTCCAGGCCTCTGGTAAATGTGGATCACTCAAGTCAAGATTGAGATTAGGGATTGCATCTCGGATTTGAATCCTGCACACTTCAGCGTATGGATTTACTCCAAGCACAGGGTAGCAGTGGGCCACATTCTGGTATGGTCCAATTACAATCGGATGCGGTGAACAGTTCCTCACTGTCACACAGGTAGATAACTCCACTTTATTTCTCCAGTCCTTTCTCTCTGGGATCACCATCCAGCCATTCTGGTTAATCATTTCTTCAGGGGTTTCCATAAGGACATAACTCCCCCCTTCAAGCAAATCGGGAGCAATGCTGGAGGCTACTCTCAGAACTCTCTCCCCGCCGGCAGGAACTTCCACGGTTCTCTCACCGATATGATATACCATTCCATGTCGATAGCCAGTAGACAGGGCATCACAGAGTTCTCTAAGATCAGAAGATATATTCACCGGCTGAGCTGCAGGGTTCCAATCTCTTCCAAGAAACTTCTGAAAAGCATAATGCACTGCGGGACAATTAGTGCCAAGTATCACAGGAGCTGCACAAGAATCCCCTGTATCAGGACAGACAAGAGCCGTAATCTTCATGGGAGCGACACTCTGATCTTCTAATTCAGGGACAGCTATAACTACTTGTAGGCTGCCATCTACAGGATATGATCCTGAATTAAGCCCCCACAATTTCATTTGTCCTGTAGACTGAAGAGGTATATCCCTCAGATACTTTTGGTAGAACGAGCGATAAATCAGGGTCACTTGAGATCCTGTATCAAACAGGGCAGGAGCGGCATGACCATTGACAGTGAATTTGACAACGGACCTGGAGCCCGCGATAGCGCCTCTGGTCTTTACTCGGCCCGCCTTCCTTCGGTGTCTTTGATTCTGAATAGAGAAGACAGCACTGTGTCCCAATCCCTCACTGTCCTCCGTACACTGTCTGGCAGTATGGCCCATCTGACCACATTTATAACAGGTTCTAGCATCCTTCCTCCATTGAGTGGCAGTGGGTGGAGTGGCGGACTGTCTAAGTTCTGACCGCTCCGCTGGTTTGTCCTTGTTTGAATTAGGAACAACATCTTCTTTAGAGATGCTTTTCGCTTTCTTAGGGGTACTAAAACTAATGTCAGCTTCTTGTTTCTTCACTAACTTCATTAAGTCAGGAAATGGAAGGACTCTATCAGATAGTAAGACCTTGAGTACTTGAGCAAGAGGATGATGAGGTTGTAACCCTCTCACCAACTGACTGGTTCTCATAGCGTCTACCTCTGAAGTAGATATAGCTGCGTGGTACACCAGACGTGAAAGAAGTAGCTGTAAACGGTTAATAAAAGTAGAGACATTTTCCCCTTCTTTTTGACGAACCATTCGGTAATCAGCAACCATCTGGGCAAGGTCATAGTATGGCTCAAAGTGATCAGACAGTACTTGTATATAGTCCAATGCACTCACTCCTTCATGAGAGTCTCTGTACAAGCGGATCAATTCTGCAGCAGGAGACCGCAAACTTTCACTGATACGCTGCCGCTTGCCTTCTTCAGAGCAAGACCATTCCTTCAGGCATTGGAGAGTATGTTCTTTCCATATCTCAAAGTTTTCCTCCCCTTGTGGTACTGGGACATTACCAGAGAATACTTTTAGTTTCTTGTAGTGAGTGGCCTGCAGGCCCTGAGCTAACATTTCAGTCAGCCTGGCTAAAGTGCTAATAGCACTGTCACTAGAGGAACTGCTAGCAACGGCCATACTGGGGGGGTAACTGGCTGAGCGGGGTTCTTCCTTTACCTGAACCAGGGGAGGAACAGGCGGTCGGTAATCCCATGTAGTAGCTAGTGGGAGGTTCCCCTCTGAGCTATATCGCTTCTCCATATCAATGACTATTCCCACTTCTAAATCTCAGCAGTGCCTCCAAATGTAGCCCTATTTGGGGGGGGGGGTATGAGTATTATCCCTCCCGCAACAGACTCTGGCGCTGACCTGTGTGTATAATGGAACCTGAAGCCTTCGCTGAAGGGAAGAGTGGGAACATATATGAAATATATCAGTGCCTCCACCCAGGATAGAGCCTCTGTATTACAGGGAGGATCTCTTCCTGGGACTTACCCATGAGGTACAGTTAGTAGCCTTAACAAGGATCACTGTACTAATCTCACAGTCTGAAGAATACATACATATACCACATAAGGTTATAACAGTAGCTTTATAAGAATCAACAGGGTAATAATACATACATACAATATACTCAGAACACAGCAATACTACAACAACCAGCAAGTCCTCAACCGTCTTAGGTTATATACCCGGGTATATATATAGATATATAGCAAGAGTCCGGTGCACAATACCTCCAGGCAACAGAAGAGATGCAGGGGCCCCTGTGGATGACTGTGGATCCTCGGATTCTTCCAGGAGATGACAGACAGCCGATCAGGAGATGATGATGATGATGGTGAGATTCTTCACAGGCAGCAAACAGGGCGACGGTGACGGCAGTAGATGCAGGCCTGACTACCCTAACACTGAGTCCTTAACCTGCCAGCTAAACTACTAGTGCCACCGGGCCTCTAACTAGCTAGTTGGCCTTCGGAAGCCTAACCTATCACTGCCCTGAACTGTATATATATATGGATCCCTAACTACGGTTACTAGCTAGGTCCTGTGAGTATATAGGGGGTAACACATACCTAACTATATACTGTGAAGTAAAGAGGAACAAGTGGCTCTTAGACTCCCCCAGACATAACATGTCTGTCTCAGCAGCTCTGCTCACATCTCTCCCCCCAGCAGCTCTGCCTCACATGTGTCTGACTCACTGTATTTACAAAACAAAACTTGCACTAAATGCCTGGGGTCTCTGAAGCCAAACTGCAGGGGCAAAGAAGCCAGATACATTATATACTAGTAGAAATGGCAGTTCCCTACACCCCCCCCCAAACCAAAAAACCACCACCCCCACCCCCCGACCACCGCCCCCCGCCCCCCCCCCCGGGGGGGCCCCCCCCGCGCCGCCGCCCCCCCCCCCCCCCCCGGGGGGGAACGGGAGGGCGGTAACCCCCCGTAGTAGCTAGTGGGGGGTTCCCCTCTGGGCTATATCGCTTCTCCATATCAATGACTATTCCCACTTCTAAATCTCAGCAGTGCCTCCAAATGTAGCCCTATTTGGGGGGGTATGAGTATTATCCCTCCCACAACAGACTCTGGCGCTGACCTGTGTGTATAATGGGACCTGAAGCCTTCGCTGAAGGGAAGAGTGGGAACATATATGAAATATATCAGTGCCTCCACCCAGGATAGAGTCTCTGTATTACAGGGAGGATCTCTTCCTGGGACTTACCCATGAAGTACAGTTAGTAGCCTTAACAAGGATCACTGTACTAATCTCACAGTCTGAAGAATACATACAGATACCACATAAGGTTATAACAGTAGCTTTATAAGAATCAACAGGGTAATAATACATACATAAAATATACTCAGAACACAGCAATACTACAACAACCAGCAAGTCCTCAACCGTCTTAGGTTATATACCCGGGTATATATATAGATATATAGCAAGAGTCCAGTGCACAATACCTCCAGGCAACAGAAGAGATGCAGGGGCCCCTGTGGATGACTGTGGATCCTCGGATTCTTCCAGGAGATGACAGACAGCCGATCAGGAGATGATGATGATGATGGTGAGATTCTTCACAGGCAGCAAACAGGGCGACGGTGACGGCAGTAGATGCAGGCCTGACTACCCTAACACTGAGTCCTTAACCTGCCAGCTAAACTACTAGTGCCACCGGGCCTCTAACTAGCTAGTTGGCCTTCGGAAGCCTAACCTATCACTGCCCTGAACTATATATATATATGGATCCCTAACTACGGTTACTAGCTAGGTCCTGTGAGTATATAGGGGGTAACACATACCTAACTATATACTGTGAAGTAAAGAGGAACAAGTGGCTCTTAGACTCCCCCAGACATAACATGTCTGTCTCAGCAGCTCTGCTCACATTTCTCCCCCCAGCAGCTCTGCCTCACATGTGTCTGACTCACTGTATTTACAAAACAAAACTTGCACTGAATGCCTGGGGTCTCTGAAGCCAAACTGCAGGGGCAAAGAAGCCAGATACATTACATACTAGTAGAAATGGCAGTTCCCTACACTAGCAAAGAGCGTGTGCTGTACACAGACCTTACACGGCTAGATTCCTGTATGTTACCTTTCTAGCATAGAGCGTGTGCTGTATACAGACCTTACACAGCTAGATTCCTGTATGTTACCTTTCTAGTATAGAGCGTGTGCTGTACACAGACTTTACATGGCTAGATTCCTTTATGTTACCTTTCTAGCATAGAGCGTGTGCTGTACACAGACCTTACACGGCTAGATTCCTGTGTGTTACCTTTCCAGCATAGAGCGTGTGCTGTACACAGACCTTACACAGCTAGATTCCTATGCGTTACCTTTTCCTACATAGAGCGTGTGCTGTATATAGATCTTACACAGCTAGATTCCTGTATGTTACCTTTCTAGCATAGAGCGTGTGCTGTACACAGACCTTACATGGCTAGATTCCTGTATGTTACCTTTCTAGCATAGAGCGTGTGCAGTATATTGACCTTACACGACTAGATTCCTGTATGTTACCTTTCTAGCATAGAGCGTGTGCTGTACACAGACCTTACACGGCTAGATTCTTGTGCGTTACCTTTCTAGTATAGAGCGTGTGCTGTACACAGACCTTACACGGCTAGATTCTTGTGCGTTACCTTTCTAGCATAGAGCGTGTGCAGTATATAGATCTTACACGGCTAGATTCCTGTGTGTTACCTTTCTAGTATAGAGCGTGTGCAGTATATTGACCTTACACGGCTAGATTCCTGTATGTTACCTTTCTAGCATAGAGCGTGTGCTGTACACAGACCTTACACGGCTAGATTCCTGTATGTTACCTTTCTAATATAGAGCGTGTGCTGTACACAGACCTTACACAGCTAGATTCTTGTGCGTTACTAGTGCTAAGTCCATTATTCAGACACTCATAATTAGGGTATGTTCAATTTTTGACTAATTTTTTTTTTTTTTTTTACTCCAGGACACTGTATGGACCTGGAAAATCTGCTTAAAAATGCTTGCGATTTTTGATGCATTTTTTTTGCAAAATCTGCATCAATAACCTTGTCAAAAAAACTACCACATTGTTTTCCGCCTCCCATTGATTTCAATAGGTTTTTCAAGACAAAATCCACCTGAAGATGGGTTATGTCATTTTTTTCCCCTCTACCTGAAAAAATCAGCCAGAGGAAAAATCTACTACTGACTCCCATTGAAATGAAAGGCATTTTTTTTGTTTAGGATTCCGCCTCAAAATCCTCTTGCAAAAAACACTGAGTGAACTCAACCTCAGCCTGTACTGTGGTACTTCAGGTCATATCATACGAGACTGCTCGATCAGACCCGCACACTAGCGGAAAAACTTCAGTGCCTGAGTGTTAGTCGGAAGAACTACTCAGGCAACCAGGTATTTGCTGAAAATAACAATAAGATATTGTTATCGGTGTCTCCAGGGCCGGTTTTAGACAAAGTGGGGCCCTGGGCAAAATTAAAAGCGGGGCCCCAAATGCTGGTATGCAAACAACACCATCCTCTTGCAGTGGCAACCCCTATAATAACGCCTCCTTTCTGCCAACAAAAAAAGGAATAACAAGCCCCATTTTACCACAAACAATTCAAATGAGCACCTTTGTACCGCCTAATAGATTTTTGCACCCATTAATCAGTTATTATAGCGCCTCCTTATAAATAATAGTCCCTGCTTATAAATAATATTACACCTTTATTAGTAATTGCTCCCTTATAAATGATAAATATTGCCCTGTATCAGTAATATTCCCCCTTATCTTACTGTTCCCTTATTAATAATAGCCCTCTCATAAATAATAGTCCCCATTATCACAAATAGCCCCCTTTATAAATAAGGCCACTTAACAATTATACCCCCCTTATAAATAGTTCCCCTCTTATAAATAATAGCTCCCCCTTATAATGGATGCCTTATATATAATAGTTCCCCCTTATAAATAATAGCCCATCTTATAAATAATAGTCCCCCCTTATAATAGCCCCCTCATATTTAAGTTTCCCAATTATATACAGTATAGTAACCCACCCTTATATATAATAATTCTCCCTTATACAGTGTCGGACTGAAGGGCCTTAGGCCCACCAGAGGAACTTGTTATGGGGCCCCACCCAACAGCTTCCTGCTAATAGCCTACACCCCGGCTCCTTCACTGAAGTCTTACATATGTGCTGACTATCTGGTGTTACTGAGTATGTTCCCAGTATAGTCAGCCCCTATAGTACTGTGCATTCCACAATAACTACATGGCCGGTTCATATACAATACTGTATGGGGAATGACATGGCCATGGGGCACTACACGTATGTGCAAGATTATAGTGAGGGAGCTGTGATGCAGACATGCCAGCAGGAATTTTGAGCCCCCCCCACAGTATAATGCTCCACATGGTATATAATGCTCTACGGTATAAAATGCACCCCTGAGCCCTCCACAGTTTCCCCACATGGTATATAATGCTCCACAGTGGCCCCACAAAGTATAACAGGCTCCCCACACTGCCCCTTCCCCCCAGTATAAAGCTCCACAGTGGCCCATAGTATAATATGCTCCCCAGAGGGCCCCCGCTAGTATAATGCTCCACAGTGCCCCCCCCCAGTATTTTGCTCCACAGTGGCCCCACACAATATATTATGCTCCCCAGAGTGTCCTCCCCATATAATGCTCCACAATAGGCCCCACGCAGTATAATATACACCCCAGAGGGCCCCCTAGTATAATGCTCCTTAGTTCCCCCCCAAATAATGCCCCACAGTGGCGCCATGCAATATAATATGTTCTGCAGATGGCCCCGCCAGAATAATGCTCCACAGTGACCACACACAGTATAACATGCTCCAGAATGGCCTCCACACAGTATAATATACTGCTCAGAGAGGTTCCCCCAGTATAATGCTCAACAGTGGCCCAAAACAGTATAATATGCTCTCCAGAGGGCCCCCTCCCCAGTATAATGCTCCACAGGGGCCCCACACAGTATAATATGCTATCCAGAGGGACCCCCCAGTATAATGCTCCACAGGGGCCCCACACAGTATAATATGCTATCCAGAGGGCCCCTTCCCCAATATAATGCTCCACAGGGGCCCCACACAGTATAATATGCTATCCAGAGGGCCCCCTCCCCAGTATAATGCTCCACAGGGGCCCCACACAGTATAATATGCTCTCCAGAGGGCCCCCCCATTATAATGCTCCACAGTGGTCTTACACAGTATAATATCCTCTCCAGAGGGCCCCCTCCCCAGTATAATGTTCCACAGGGGCCTCACACAGTATAATATGGTATCCAGAGGGGGCCCCCCCAGTATAATGCTCCACAGTGACCCTACAGACTCCCTTAGTGCTAGTATTATATTATACTCTGGGGTCTCTTCAGACCCCAGAGTATAATTATCGAAGGCCCCGGGGGAGGTAAGGGAAAATAACAAACAGTTATACTTACCTTGCCTTACCTCTGTTGGGCCTCCTCGTGCTGCTCTGCTATCCCTGCCGGTGCCAGGATTACTCTTCTATGCGGCTGACGTCACACGTTGTGGACGTAGCCGCTGAAGCCTGTTATTGGGCCTCAGCGGTTACGTGAGCACGCCCCACGTGATCGCTAAGGCTGAGGCCTGGCCTCAGCGGTGATGTCCGGAGCGCCAGAAGATAACGTCGGACGCCAAGGACAGGTGAGTAAAAATGTTTGTTATTTTTACTCACCTCGGAAAGGGGCCCTGCGACACATGATGCTGGGTCCCTTTCTGTTATCAATATGGCCGGTCCTGACTCCGGGATCCTGAGTCATCAGGATCCGGATCCTGGGGGTCCCTTTGTGGTCTGGGCCCTGGGCGATTGCCCAATTTGCCCCCCCCTAACGCCAGCCCTGGATGTCTCTGTGCTCTGGGGACAGATCTGTTTCTGGCCAGGCTTTGGTTGACTCTGGGTCTGCAGCAAACTTTGTCACATTCTCGTTTGTCTCAGCTTTAGGCATTGAGTTTTTGCCACTTGATACTCCTCTGTCTGTTACTGGAGCGGATTTTGCCCCACTGGCCAAGGGTAAGGTTCGATTCAAGACCCCCTTAATCACGTTGCAAGTGGGTTCTGCACATTCTGAGGTCATAAGTTCTTTGTTATGGAGCATCTGTCTTCCGATATTATTTTGGGGCTCCCCTGGTTGAACCTCCATAACCCTATTTTTGATTGGGGTAAAAGGGAGTTGGTAAAATGGGAAGATCAGTGCTCATCCCACTGTATTGTTTTGCACACCTTAGATTGAGAGACGGTCTCGGCTGTAAAGGTTGGAAATGCCAGGCGAATAAAAAAATGTTTGCCTGGTCCACCAGCGCCTGTTGTTGTTCAGGGAGATCTTGAATTCAAGGCAGAGAAAATACTGGGTCCTACTAAAACTGGTTTGTCTGCTGAGAGTCCGGTGGCCCCTCATAAAAGGGGGGGGGGTACTGTAACATCTCTGCCTGTTCGGGTCTCTGCGCCACCCTCCGCTTGCACGCTGCGGCGAAGAAGGCATATTCAGCTTGATTCCTTGCTTAAGGTTCTTGATGCTGAGTCTGAACACTGTCCTAGACTATGTGATTGATTTTCTGCCACACCCGTCTCCAGCACCTTGTTTTTTTTTCGGCTTCTCAATAGTTAATCTCAGCCTTGCTTGTGTGATTGACAGCCTGTCTACCAATCCAGTCTGGGGTAGGTCCTGACTTTCTATAAACAAGTTGTCAGCCCTCTTATGGTCGCTGGCTATTGATTCTGTCTTGTGACTTGTCCCTGCTAGCTCCTTTTCTGCTATTCCCTGTATTCCTATTTCTGACCTCTGGCTCTGTTTTTGACTATTCTCTTGGATTGTGATTTTGTACTGCATTGCTCGACTGTTACCGACCCCTTGTTACTCCTTGTTACCGACCCCCTTGTTTGTCCTGTCTGCATTCTATGTTGTCACCTATACTAGGAAGGGACTGTCGTTGGTTGCTGGCTGTCGCCTAGGACAGATCGGGCAAGTTAGCCAGGGACAGTGGGGGGGTTCAGCTTTAGGTCTCTGTCTTGTTGTGCCCCTCCCCCCCAGGGTTCTGCAGCAGCACTGGGGAATTGCTCAACTGGTAATTCCCTTACACAAGTGTTACGTACAGAAACTTTCACATGTGAATGCAACCTTACTTGATGGATGGGGGCGGCCGGGGTCCCACTTTTTCATGCTCACCCTGCAGCCTTATAATCTGACCTGTCTGACACTTACCTACTTCCTATATACATGTAGTAGTGAGAGACAAGGCCAGGAGTATGCAGCAACTCATTGGAAGGAACTCTGAGGCTGGGAGAATTACTACTTGAAACTGGACTTGTCATGGTTGCTAGATAACTCAATAAAGTTCCTCCAGATCTACTCCTTGGCTGATGCAGAGCTGAAGGGGCCTACTGTGTACCTGATGGTGGTGGTTGTCTTTCCCCAAGGGCACATCCTAATGGTCTTCAGCCCTCCGGAGCCTGAAGGCAGTTGGAGTGCCTCTGATGGTGATGCAGGAATGAAATTAAGGAGACTCGAGGTTGCAGGAAAACAGCTCACATATAACTTAACTTGAAACAGAGAGGTAAGGCAACTAATAGCTTCTAGCAGTGGAGGCTCTAGTAGTAGTGGACCACTGAGACTATGGGGTAAATTGGCATATAGTAGTTTCAAAACAGCCTGGGGTTGAATTTTTTTCACTCACTCACTCACTCAAGTCCCAGTTTTGATTTTCTAGGAATCCATGTGTCAGGAGTGTCACTTCAGCTGCTGCTTCTTTAAGGCTGCTGTACTTGTACAGCTGAAGAGGCGTATTTAAGACTACTCCTTTCTGACATAAGTGCCAACTAATCAGTTTGCTATTCCTAGTTTGGCTCTCCATTTTGTGTGTGTGTACACCTATTTACTTACTGACCTCTAGCTTGCTCCCTGGATTCCCTATTTGCCTCCTGATTCTGCTTTGACATGTCCATTTGGATTTGTGACCCTTGGCTTGTTTCCCGGATACTGCTCTCCTGATTTTGTATACTACATTCACTCCTGATTTTGACCTTTGCTTGTACGACTTTTCTTGTCTCCACACCATTGTGTAAGTTTTAATGGATTTTGTGTTGGTTTCTGCAGCAGTGCAATTATCGGCACATCTCTATGTCTGGTGACAATTCAGATTCCCATATTCAGCACAAATCCAACTGGCCTTGCGGTGAGCTCTGGTGAAGGCGTCTGGGGGTTTGTCTTGGCTTGCAAAGGTGTGCTAGTTTTAAATAGCTGTCTCTACTTCTCACATTTATTAGCCAGTCTCCTGCTATTACTTTTATTGTGGCCTTGCATCTAACTATAACACCATGTCTGCCCTGTGGCTCAGGCAGGGGCAATGTTGTGAGGTCCATGCTCATCCACAGACTCCAGGAAAGGCATTCTGTTTTACTTAAAACTTCCATGTCTTTTCATACAGCCATTCTTTTCCCGACTCTGGATGGCAGTATTCTGTCTCACACTATCATCCACTACTCTCTACAACCTTGCACTTCAGAAGTTGTGTGAAGACTCCTTGCTCTCCTGGCACACTCCAGAACTGACTGGAACGAACCAATGCTCAACTTCCCTGCCCATAGTGTCCCAGGGGAAAACACATGATACATGAAAATTATGTACATAATATCATAAGACACAGCATACAGTATATGCTGCAAATGGAGCTTGATGACAAGGAAAGGAAACTTTCACAATCAGAGGCATAGGTGCAAAGGTGGCAGTCAAATCTGGACTCATGAAGGTCAGTATTAAAAATGTCACATACAGGTGCATCTCAATAAATTAGAATATCTTTGAAATGTTTATTTCTTTCAGTAATTAAATTAAAAAAGTGACCTCCTATATTTTCTAGATTCTTTACACACAGAGTGATCTATTTCAAGTGTTTTATTTCTGTAAATGTTGATTATGGATTACAGGTAATGAAAACCAAAATCTAAGAAAATTAGAATATTGTAAAAAAGTTCAGTATTGTAAATTCAGTGTCACCTGCCAAGGTTTCCTAAGCCTTTAAATGGTTCCTCAGTCTGGTTCAGTAGGACACACAATCATGGAAGACGCTGATTATGAATTGTATTACTGAATTACTGAAATGAATGAACGTTTCAAAGATATTCTAATTTATTGAGATGCACCTGTAGTAGGAGGGGGTCCTGCTGAAGGTTAATTTTCTGACCACAGTGGTAGAACAAGAGTCCACAGATCAGTTGACCTTTGTAGATCTTTAAAGATGAGCTTGAAAGGTTTTTCCCATGAACATAACCACATCTAAATTTGTAAACAATTAAAAGTTCAACATTTTTGCAAATATAAGTAATTCAAAATTTTGCAGCGTTTTAAAGATTTTCTCTGACTTTCTTATTGGTGACAGTCTGTTGTCTTGATCAATTGTCAATGTATATAACCATGCATGCATCATGGCTAGGTAAGAACACCATAGAAAGTTCCTGTATTCATGGTCATGTCACCACTAAGATGGTTAGAGAAAAAAAATCTCTTCAAAATGTAATTTCTATATAGTTATTCCTCTAAGGTCATGTGACTTCTACCACTTAGATTTTGAGAAGTAGACTGTACAGCAATAACTTCACCCCTATTAAGTTTTTCACTCTATATAAATATATATCTTGACTTTTAACCCTATGATCATCATGTTGTGTATAAATACATAATAATTTTATGAATGGCCCATATTTATAAAATGAACTCAATTTTCAAAATTTCTCTGCCTAACCTCCAACCCCCACACACATTTTAGCAGCTGCTCTGCAAACTAAAGGCCTACAGTATGATACTGAATTAGAAATATTACTGACATTCTGGGATCAGTTTCTTAACAAACCAGATTTAGTGTATGTTACATTAAACTGAAGTTTCTGGTGTAAAGTTGTGTTCTCATAGAAAGAATATACAAACTGTACAAAGGTTATATATGAGATATGCAAGAGGCACTATTATACTCACAAGATGGGTTCTTGGACTGAATAGCCATATCAGCAGGATAAACTATCTACTAATGGATATTATGGAATCAGTGACAGGACATGCTGTTAACCGTGCACTATCATCTGTAAAACCAGAGAAGAGCATATTGGATTTGGCCAAGCCTAAGATTTTTGGGGTTCAAATCATTATTATACTATGAGGTTTCTTCAGATTCCAGGGTATCATAATTGGAGGCCCAGAGGAGGTGCGAAAAATAATAAACAATTACATTCACCTTCCCTAACCTCCTGGGCTTCCTTGCGACATATGGTGTCCTTCCCCAGATGACTTCTGATCTCTTACGGCCTCCTGACTGCTCCTATGTACAAGAATATAACTACTATAATACTGCCTCCTATGTACAAGAATATAACTACTATAATACTGTCTCTATGTACAAGAATATAAGTACTATAATACTGCTCCTATGTACAAGAATATAGCTACTATAATACTGCCCCTATGTACAAGACTATAACTACTATAATACTGCTCCTATGTACAAGAATATAACTACTATAATACTGCTCCTTTGTACAAGAATATAACTACTATAATACTGCTCCTATGTACAAGAATATAACTACCGTAATACTGCCTCCTATGTACAAGAATATAACTACTATAATACTGCTCCTATGTACAAGAATATAACTACTATAATACTGTCTCCTATGTACAAGAATATAACTACTATAATACTGCCCCCTATGTACAAGAATATAACTACTATAATACTGCCTCCTATGTACAAGAATATAACTACTATAATACTGTCCCTATGTACAAGAATATAAATACTATAATACTGTCTCCTATGTACAAGAATAACTACTATAATACTGCCCCCTATGTACAAGAATATATAACTACTATAGTACTTTTGGGAATTGTCATCCACAAAATACTAGTATACTATCGACCCCAGAGTATAATAATTGGAGACACAGTGGCGACATGACTTTGGCATGCCCAGTGTGACCACTGAGATCCAATCACAGGCCTCAGCAGTGATCCCAGGGCATGTGACGTCACAGGCTGGAACAAGACGCCATGAGTATGCCCAGGAGAGATAAGGCAAGGTGCGTAATAATTTTTACTCACCTCCTCTGGGCCACCATGTATTATACACCAGACCCCAGAGTATAATAATAGCACTTCTGGTTCATGATGAGCAAGTTGGCCCGTAACAAACCAGCGCATTTTCATTGAAACGAACCTCGTAATGTTTACCCATCTCTACACCGATGTATAAGAATATAAATACTGTTGCTATAGATAAGGTATAACTTATATCATACTAGAAGATATCATGGCTGGTAGAAGTTTCTTTTGTAAATTCATACCAATACAAAGTTCCAAGACATTTTGCCATTGAATACACTAGACATGTCCTGTGGTTATATTGCATCTCACACTGAGCTTGTCTTGCTGGATGTCTATCTAACATCTTCTATATCTTCCCAGGAATCCTGCAGATGTGAGCCATTAGGGAGCTCCAAAAGCACTAATTTACGGACAGTAGCCTGTAGTAAATCATAGGCCTCTGACAATTTACTTTGTGCCTCTTTGAGAACCAATATAAATACATAATAGGAATGTATCAACATCGTAGTCCATCTGGAAGACGTTCATGGGCTCAGTAAACATTGGGATTTACAACGTTCCTAGGGATTTACTTGTGGAGAAATTATTAACAACAGAAACTTAATTACTTTGTAGTATTACACAACAATGAGTTGGACGCAGGTCCATCATTCTCACAGTTAACTACGCATTCAGCGTTTCACAGTTTACAAATGTCTGTGTGGTACGGTGGTCTCAAAAGAGGAACACTGTATAAATCTGGTTATGGATAGATGTGTCCCAGTCAGGGCCACTTTAAAGGGAACCTGTCGGGGTGTTTGGGACCACTAGTGTTCCAAACCTCTGTATCCTACTCCTGTTTGCTGCGGGTATCCTTCCAGGTTGAAGATCCGATGAGATGAGGTGTCCGATGAGATGAGTCTGCTGAGGGACTTTGGCACATGCGCATGGTGTGCAGTGAAGACAAGGTCATTACACTTCACTTCACCCCTTCAACCTGCACGGTGAAGTGGGGTATACAGTCCTCGGCTTCATCACATGCAAAGCACATGTGGTAGAGTATCTCAACGGACTCATTTCATTGGACACTGGAGATCTTCAACCTGGGGACTGCTGAGGATACCAGCAGCGAGTGGTGGTAAGATATAGAGGTTTGGGCCCCTAAACCCCAGGTTCTTAATGGCATGTCAGTGGTATAGTGGTCCCAAACAGTCTGACAGGCTCCCTTGCCAATCCAAAATTGCATTAAATAGGGTGATCTTCTCCTGGAAGATAGGCATTATGCATATGCATAATATATGGTGGAACTGAAAATCTGTTCTCAAAGAGATGGGCTTTCGCAGAAGTTTGACTATATTATGTGAGGACTATATGATGACATTGTAATCAGGCACTTGCGGTCAATCTCCAGTGCTGGGTCGATGGCAATATAGCCAACACACCTCTGTGCTCAGTCTGTCTCCTCCTATGCTTCCACACAGACACCATTCCCTGCAAGTCACATGAAGCTGCTCACCGGCGATGAAAGACACAGACACTTCACTGCCTAGAATGCAAGTTCACAGGCCCATCGCCAAAGAACCCATCATCTTACTCATGACTCTTACTAGGTGATCGGTTGAAAGAACCAATGGTGTCAGGATTACTAAATCATACTATACTGATACAAAAATAAAAATACATACACCGACAATTGTGACAGGTATAAAGTAAAAATACAATTAGACTAGGGCGACATGTTCACTTTAGCCCCAACTCCCACTGCACGGCCAAAAATCACAATGTTACCCTGTGATCCTTCACTAAGTGATTGGAACCGCATTGCGACTCCGAGGGTGCTGCAACTGTGACTTATAGTCACAAAAAGATTGAACAGTGTCTTGTACAGTCAAGGATAGGCCATAAAACATAAATCCTGGACAACGCCCTTAAAGCTTGTGAAGCAAACACATAAGTAGCTCAGCACTACAGGAAAACAAAACTTTTGGGAGTACGTGGTGCGCCCTCTTTAGCGTTTTTTAATTGAATAAAATGTGGACGATACTACATTCATCCAGCTCTAGAACTTCACAATTGGAACTGTAGTTCTAGCTGTAAGAGGAGCCGAGAGGATTTTAAGTCCTCTATTTGTTGGGGGCTGGGGAAATTTATTGATGCACCAATGAATAGGCCATGATCAATAATACATAAGTACGCCTTCTATCTCCACTACAGACTATAAAGTACAACTGTGCAAAAAATGACAAATGTGCTTTGTAATACATTCAATTACATAAAGTGCTGGTATATAGTAATGTGCAGTAATGTAAAGAAGCAGAAAACCACTTCAATCCACAGCTTATGGGAGCAGTATAAAAAAATATACATTGATTTTTGCTGCTAGTCCCCTTCTGGAAATCAGACATGTCCCTGGATCAGCATTCTCCTATAATACAAGTAGCCCTGTGCGGTGTGTTAGAGAAGGGCGGCATCTAATATGGAAAATATTGCTCATCTGTTATGCCAGTTTTGGTTTATAAATGTACCCCTAAGTTTTTAAGCATATGAGAGGTGGCCTATTTAGAAAAAGAGCAAAAAAAAAAAAATGCTCTTTAAGTCTGAACACCTACTTTAACCCCTTATCAAGTTTTTTTTTCAGACTTTTTTCTGGGACTTAACTATTGAGGATCAATGTTAGGCTTCAGGCACATGACTGCATGCATTGTTAGCCATGTTTTTTACGGCTAGCACACTGACCCAGTTGTTTCTATGGCACCATACAAATGCCTATGTAAATTCACGGGCCTGTGGATGTGGCCATGAGCCCGGGCCAAAACTCAGGACATGTCCTCTCCCAGTCTAATTTGTGGGTGTGCTCACTGACAAACATGAATGGGGCCATGGAGGCACACGCGACTCATGGATATCATGTATGCCATCCTACAACAGATCTGATACATGCACCCATTTGTCTGCATGTAGCCTAAGATTTTGGGGGTTCCACATCCAGCACCCCCACATATCAGAAGTGGCAGTGGTGCTCAGGAGAGTGCAACTTCTGCTTCACAGGTGACATCACGTTCATCATTCATATTGCTTTTTTGCAGCTCAGTCCCATTCATGTAAATGGGGTTAACCTTCAATACCAAGCACAGCCACAATGCAATGTACGGCAGTGTGCTTTTATTTTTTTATAATATTTATTTTTGCATTTTGTTAAAAAAAAACAAAAAAACAATTGAACGATTCCACAAGCAAGTACAAAGAAGAGGAACAACAATTCAATACAATGGAAAGTAGTAGAGTCGGGTACAGTAAAGATGTCAGTGCAAAGCACATAAAATATACATGAAATAAGGCAAAGGAATGTAGTGCATCATGCAATAACAGACCGCCACAGCAAAAAAAATCATTGCCACATTCACTCAACCCAAGCACCATCCCGAGGAGAAGGCCCCTAAGATAAATCAGCTGCAGTCATATATGCATGTATCCAAGGATCCCAAATCTTCATGAAGTGATCCGGGTACCTCTTGTTGTATAGATTGCTTTATGCTTAGGTAGGGCAGAGACAATCAGATCAATCCACTGACCTAGAGTCAGAACTGTAGGGGGTTGCCAATAAAGCAATATGGTTTTCCTGGCATAATACAAAAGAATGACTCCTGGCCATATTTAGTAGGGATGATCGCCTTCACCAGACCCAGTACACTGACTTCCGCTGTACAAATCCTAGGTAAACCCAGTCGTATTGAGAAACCCATATATCTCTAGCCAAAATGTTCGAATGACCACACATTCTCTCACCATATATATGAAGGATCCCCTATGGTCTCCTTATCTAGTACAAGTGTCATTGGTCAGTCTGCGCATCATGAACAATCTGGCGTTAAATACTGTATCCGTCTGGCATTAATCACTATGGATTTCCACATTGTGCTAAGCTCCTCCCTATCGCTAAAATGAAGAATCAGAATATCCCTTTGCCCAAGCGTGAAGGACCTGTCCAATGGGGCAGGGACCCCTGACCAATGATGCATAAAAAGAGAAGATCGGCTTCTGAGGAATCTCCCACCTCGCCACAGATTCCAGAGGGCCATGCTGTAAAGACACGGGGTCCCCACCAAACTACTCCCTACAGGCATGGAGGTAGTAATAATGAGTAGTATGTTGGAGGAAGAATTCCTGTCGAGGCCTTCAAAGGAATAGAAAAAAAACATCATACAATTGGGTGAGGTACTTCAATCCCCTCCTGGGCCAGAACTCAAATTCTGGGAGCCTTCACAGTTCAGGCAGGAGGTCATTCCACAATAAGGGTAGGTATGGTGACCAGTGAGTATCATCACCTTTATTCCCCCCTATGGCACTATGCTTGGTGAGCAGTGAAGAGGCAGACCTCCACCAATCTCATATTCATGGTTTACATTTAAGAATACATCTTCAATCTCATAATCCTGGAAAACCCCTTTAAGGACTAGAGGAAATTATTGTCATCTGCTTCCCCACATTCCAGTAGTTATATAAATTGTTATGATTAGGTTGAAGCAGATATATGAGGCCTTGTTTTTGCGGGATTGGTTGTACTCTTTAGTCTGACCAGTTTAGATTACATCTAATTTAGCGTTTCTTTATTTAGTATATGTATTTATATCCTGTTCTCTGTACATTCTATATCAGACGTTATGATTACTGGGACATCAAATATGTGTATGTTTCTTTTACGTTTCTGGACTTTTATTTAAAGGGTTTTTCCTATCATAGACATTTATGGCATAGCGACAGCTGTTTCAGTAACTCCCATAGATATAGACAGAGAGCCACCAATTTTCCATGTATTCCCCACAGTGGTGTTTGTCCTTAAAATAGTTACTGTAATAGTTACTGTAACCCTCTAATAGAAAATGTTCCGAGAAAGACATGGCCCCACTTTTGCTAAGATCCTAGCACCAGAATTTCTTTAGTTTACCCAATTTTATTATTGATTTGTGCCAAAAATAACAGATCCTTTGTCCATTTTTAAAATGTGCCAAATTTATCAGTGGTGTGCAACTGTTTTATGTCTCAAAATAATCTAAATGAAGCCAACTTTTCACCACCTCCACCGACCAACAGTTCTTTCCATTCATCTTTAATAGGGGCTACTCCACTTATTCTGGTGCAGATGGAATTTTCTCTAGCCCCCACCATTCCTGAGCAATCAGTGCAGTTAGTTAGGTGTGTGTTATGCTAATTAGACTCTGTACTGTCAAGTTAGTGGTGCCAGGTAGGAGCTGGCAAGGGGTGTAATTCAGAGCTCTCTGACACTGTCAGATCTGAAGTTATAGCTTCAAATCACTTCCTGCCTGGGAGCAGTTCTTGCATTCTTTCACTTGCCAGTATGTTTAGATCGCAGATATCACCCCCTCCTTACTCCCCTTCCTATGCAAATATCCATTTGTTTGAGACATTGTAGTTTATTTAATGCAATCCTTTGTAGATTTAACAGCATGGAAGATTTTGGCAAAAATGAAACACTTCACGAGAGAAAACATTAAATTCCTTAAGTCTTACTTTAAAACTCTTTAAATGACCATTTACAATATATGTTCAATATTTATTTTGAATATCATATTCAACCCAGAATTTATAATCCGTATAAATATTCATAAGCGCTATGTAAACTAATTACTTCATAAGAAAATGATTTCCAACATTTCATGAATTCCCCTAAATTTTTAATTATGTTCCAAACTTTTTCTAATTTAAATACTGTTGCCTATCTCCCAACTTTTGAAGGATATTTTCTAACAAAAAAATCAAAATCCAAAAAAAGGGAAGTCAACCATCCCCTAAAAACTAAAATGAAAAAATGTAATCTTTTCCTAATGTTTTTTTTTTTTTTCACTTGCCTCTTCCTGAATTAAAGGTGTTGTCCAGGGAGTTTAAATTGACTTACCTGCGGATGATGATGATGGACCCAGGGGTTTTGGCCTCGCTGCTCCACCCACTCCCTCCTTCCCCGATCTCAACAAGTATACTAAAGCCAGCCCCCATAGCGCAGCTAGCTAATTAGACCCCCGAGTATAATGATCGGAGGCCCAGGGAAGGTGAGGGAACATAAAAAACACTGTTACTTACCTCTCCTGTGCTCCGACAGGCTTTGGGCCTGTTTGGTGGCGGATCAGGGGGGGCCCCATGTCAAATGTTCGCCTTGCGGCCCAGCTATTCCTAGTTACGCCACTGAAGGGGACCTTTCACCACCTCCGCCACTACTACTCCCATCCTCTGGCTCCCTTCATCTGGGCTGGCAATAACAAGTTAAAATATATAGTACATAGACATACAGTGTCTATATGGCCACCTGTGCCTCCCCTCACATCTATGAGGAGAATGCTAACAGTTCCTGGTATATTTTTATACCCTGGCATAATCTAGTTCACATTAAACAATTTACTCTGGGCAAACTGACAGAACCTAATCTTTGACTGCAATTTTGGTCTCAAAGATTTAGAAAAAAAAAAATTTCTTAGCAAGGAGAAGGCGATTCCTTATATTGAATATCCTCTAACACAAGCCAGCAGATGACTAAATCCAGATTAGACAATTCACAAAAGGCAAACTGATTAAGGTTGTTCTTGCCAATAGAATGGGTCTTAGTGATTTCAAAAGGATATTTCACATTGAGAATGATATCTATATATTTATAGGCCCACATAAGTCAGGCTACGTGTCGCAGAGGAAAAAGTCTCCGAACAATGGAGAGCCAGCGCTAGTGTGAACCAAGTGTAAGGAGATTTACTTCTTATTAGACAATTCACGTTAGGCAAAATAAACAACCGGCAATGTACACCCAGGGATGGTTTTAGACAAAGCGTGGCGCTAGGAAAAATTAAAAGTGGGGCCCCAAATGCTACTATACCAATAACACCGTTATAGCATTATAAAAAAAGATTTGTAACATATATACGCATATATATAAATATATAGAGCGACAGAGTTATGATATAATACCACTATACTGGAGATTTTTATTACCTCTGTACAGACAATCACTGAACAAAACACATATAAAGACCACTAGTACCAATAATACTCAATATACAAGTCTTAGATAATATAGCACTGCCACACCATGGCTATCTACATTACCATTACATAGTAACACAAAGACAACAGTAGTGCACAACAAAGTAGAAGTGCTATCTTTTTTACTCCAAAAAGTTACCCCACATTCACACAGTAGCTCCCGGGACACCTACAGTCATGGCCAAAAGTTTTGAGAATGACACAAATATTCTATTTTCACATGATCTGCTGCCCTCTGGTTTTTATGTGTGTTTGTCAGATGTTTTTATCACATACAGAAATAGAATTGCATTCATATTATGAGTAACAGAAGCTTATATTGACAGTTAGAATGAGTTAATGCAGCAAGTCAATATTTGCAGTGTTGACCCTTCTTCTTCAGGACCTCTGCAATTCTCCCTGGCATGCTCTCAATCAACTTCTGGACCAAATCCTGACTGATAGCAGTCCATTCTTGCAGAATCAATGCTTTAATTTTGTCTGAATTTGTTGGTTTTTGTTTGTCCACCCCCCCCCCTTGATGATTGACCACAAGTTCTCAATGGGATTAAGATCTGGGAGTTTCCAGGCCATGGACCCAAAATCTCTATGTTTTGTTCCCTGAGCCATTTAGTTATCACCTTTGCTTTATGGCAAGGTGCTCCATCATGCTGGAAAAGGCATTGTTGAGCGCCAAACTGCTCTTGGACAGTTGGGAGAAGTTGCTCTTGGAGGACATTCTGGTACCATTCCTTATTCATGGCTGTGTTTTTAGGCAAGACTGTGAGAGAGCCGATTCCCTTGGCTGAGAAGCAACCCCACACATGAATGGTTTCAGGATGCTTTACAGTTGGCATGAGACAAGACTGGTGGTAGCGCTCACCTCTTCTTCTCCGAATAAGCTGTTTTCCAGATGTTCCAAACAATCGAAAAGTGGATTCATCAGAGAAAATGACTTTACCCCAGTCCTCAGCAGTCCACTCCCTGTACCTTTTGCAGAATATCAGTCTGTCCCTGATGTTTTTTTCTGGAGAGAAGTGGCTTCTTTGCTGCCCTCCTTGAGACCAGGCCTTGCTCCAAGAGTCTCCGCCTCACAGTGCGTGCAGATGCACTCACACCTGCCTGCTGCCATTCCTCAGCAAGCTCTGCACTGCTGGTAGCCCGATCCTGCAGCTGAAACACTTTTAAGAGACGGTCCTGCCGCTTGCTGGTCTTTCTTGGGCGCCCTGGAGCCTTTTTGGCACCAATGGAACCTCTCTCCTTGAAGTTCTTGATGATGCGATAGATTGTTGACTGAGGTGCAATCTTTCTAGCTGCAATACTCTTCCCAGTTAGGCCATTTTTGTGCAGTGCAATGATGACTGCACGTGTTTCTTTAGAGATAACCATGGTTAACAGAAGAGAAACAATGATGGCAAGCACCAGCCTCCTTTTAAAGTGTCCAGTGGTGTCATTCTTACTTAATCATGACAGATTGATCTCCAGCCCTGTCCTCATCAACACCCACACCTGTGTTAATGGAGCAATCACTGAAACGATGTTAGGTAGTCCTTTTAAGGCAGGGCTGCAATGATGTTGAAATGTGTTTTGGGGGATAAAGTTCATTTTCTAGGCAAATATTGACTTTGCAAGTAATTGCTGTTAAGCTGATCACTCTTTATAACATTCTGGAGTATATGCAAATTGCCATTAGAAAAACTGAAGCAGTAGACTTTGTAAAAATTAATATTTGTATCATTCTCAAAACTTTTGGCCATGACTGTAGTATTATAGTTAATCTTCCTCTCTTATCAGTAATAGCAATAAATAATCTCCTCTTACAAATAATAGCCCAATTATCAATCTTTATAAATAGCCCCCTATTCTAAATAATAGATCCCCCAGCCTTATTATTAATAATTCTTCCTTATAAATGGCCCCCTTTATAAATAATAGATCCCCTTGCCTTATTATTTATAGTAGCACCTTATAAATCACCACCCATAAATAATAGTTCCCCCAGACATAATAATAATAATAATCAAAGTTCACCTCTTTATAAATCGCCATCCACCTTATGAAATAATTAATGGGTCCCCTACACCCTTATTAATAAAAGTCACTGTCATACAGTGGGGAAAAAAAAGTATTTAGTCAACCACCAATTGTGCAAATTCTCCCACTTAAAAAGATGAGGCCGGCCTGTAATTGTCATCATAGGTAGACCTCAACTATGAGAGACAAAATGAGAAAACAAATCCAGAAAATCACATTGTCTGATTTTTTAAGAATTTATTTGCAAATTATGGTGGAAAATAAGTATTTGGTCACCTACAAACAAGCAAGATTTCTGGCTCTCACAGACCTGTAACTTCTTCTTTAAGAGGCTCCTCTGTCCTCCACTCATTACCTGTAGTAATGGCTCCTGTTTGACATTGTTATCAGTATAAAAGACACCTGTCCACAACCTCAAACAGTCACACTCCAAACTCCACTATGGTGAAGACCAAAGAGCTGTGGAGGGACACCAGAAACAAAATTGTAGACCTGCACCAGGCTGGGAAGACTGAATCTGCAATAGGCAAGCAGCTTGGTGTGAAGAAATCAACTGTGGGAGCAATAATTAGAAAATGGAAGACATACAAGACCACTGATAATCTCCCTCGATCAGGGGCTCCATGCAAGATCTCACCCCGTGGGGTCAAAATGATCACAAGAACGGTGAGCAAAAATCCCAGAACCACACGGGGGGACCTAGTGACTGACCTGCAGAAAGCTGGGACTAACGTAACAAAGGCTACCGTCAGTAACACACTACGCTGCCAGGGACTCAGATCCTGCAGTGCCAGACGTGTCCCCCCTGCTTAAGCCAGTACATATCCGGGCCCATCTGAAGTTTGCTAGAGAGCATTTGAATGTTCCAGAAGAGTATTGGGAGAATGTCATATGGTCAGATGAAACCAAAGTAGAATTGTTTGGTAGAAACACAACTCGTCGTGTTTGGAGGAGAGTGAATGCTGAGTTGCATCCAAAGAACACCATACCTACTGTGAAGCATGGGGGGGCAACATCATGCTTTGGGGCTGTTTCTCTGCAAAGGGACCAGGACGACTGATCCGTGTACATGAAAGAATGAATGGGGCCATGTATCGTGAGATTTTGAGTGCAAACCTCCTTCCATCAGCAAGAGCATTGAAGATGAAACGTGGCTGGGTCTTTCAGCATGACAATGATCCCAAGCACACTGCCAGGGCAACGAACGAGTGGATTCGTAAGAAGCATTTCAAGGTCCTGGAGTGGCCTAGTCAGTGTCTAGATCTCAACCCCATAGAAAACCTTTGGAGGGAGTTGAAAGTCCGTGTTGCCCAGCGACAGCCCCAAAACATCCCTGCTCTAGAGGAGATCTGCATGGAGGAATGGGCCAACATACAGCAACAGTGTGTGCCAACCTTGTGAAGACTTACAGAAAATGTTTGACCTCTGTCATTGCCAACAAAGGATATATAACAAAGTATTGAGATGAACATTTGTTATTGACCAAATACTTATTTTCCACCATAATTTGCAAATAAATTCTTTAAAAAATCAGACAATGTGATTTTCTGGATTTGTTATCTCATTTTGTCTCTCATAGTTGAGGTCTACCTATGATGACAATTACAGGCCGGCCTCATCTTTTTAAGTGGGAGAACTTGCACAATTGGTGGCTGACTAAATACTTTTTTCCCCACTGTATATGTGCCCCCTTAGTGTCGTTTTACTTTTCATAAAAAAATCTGCAGCTGAAGTCTCCCTATCCTAGCTTGGCACAGGTGGCACAATGCATTGACATTATCACTCTATCAGTCTTCTATGGCAGAGCATGGACTTTACAGGTCCCTACAGCTCTGCACAAAGATCCAAGTCATCAGGCCATAAGCTTGGTGCTCCAGGTCCTGCTGCTCCAGCATCTTGTTTTGGCAGATGTCCCCACTGCATGTGACCCCTGAGGCCAATCAGCGGCCTAAGGAAAGGACACAGAACATCCCAGGTGACGTATGCGGGTGACATCCCAGTTCCTTTACTTAGGCCACTGATTGGCCTCAACAGTCACATGTGGCGGGGACTTCCACCAAAACAGGACACCAGAGCAGCAGGACTGGAGACAGGTGAGTATAGGTTTTTCGTCTTATTTTTCACCTTCCCCAGCCTTTTTACCAAAAACTGGTTGTCCTGGACAATACTTTAATCATTGAATTCTGGCGTTTCATTCAATATCATTGTCACAGGTGTATAAACTCCACCAGCCCCTAGCCATATAGTATGCCATCACACTTGTGAAATAAAGTCAGCTGCTGAAGTTTCTTCCATCCTAGATAATCCATGGAAAAGTGGAAGCGTTTAGGAACCACAGAAAATCAGACACGAAGTACCACGTACGAGAGACCACGTAAAGTTACAGAATGGGGTTGCTGAATGCTGGGCATATAGTACATAAAAAAAAAATCACCAACTCTATGGGGCATTACACTACCTGGAAGACTTACCTTTCATTTAGCAAAAACTGATACTGTAAATGTTCCCACTTGTCCTTGGTGCTTGGTGCATGGAATGGGCATAGTCACAACTAGTGATGGGCGAACCTTGCAAGATTTGTTTAGAAAATAATTGTGAAATTCACCAACAAGTTCCTGTTTGGACAAGGTTCGAGCATCATGATATCGATGGGCTCAAGGTGATTGGGCCCCACTGGTGACCCCAGGACATGTGACATCAGAGAAGAGGCTGGTTGAGCCTGCATCTCATGTTATGTCTAACAGGAAATTCTTTATATATCCGACTTGTTCTATTTTTACTAACCCAAGGCTATGAAAGAGAATGTATTAAGATAAAGATACACAAGGCCGGGACAAAGGATTATTAAAGGGGCTTTCAGGGTATAAAACACATAATATTGACAGTGGCATATGCAAATGAGGTTGACTTTTACTGCATATGCAAATAAGATTGACCTTTTGCATAGGAATTCCAAGACCATTATGACATAACCAGAGCATGATGACATCACAATGATGGCAAGTGCATAAGAAGACCTGACACTACAGGAGCTGCTCAGAGGATGACGATAGACGAAGATGTCCATGCTGAGGAGAGGACTACACCAGGTATGTACAGTATGAAAGATTTACCACATTACTATAGGGGGGCGTCCATGCTGGGATAATTTAGGATTCACTGTATATGGATCTAACCTTCCTCTATGATCACATAACATAGCGCCCCGAGTGTTCCCCTCTTGCACTTGTGCATAGACTGAGCATCTTATTTATTACAATAGTAATACTTGGGTAAGGATTAAAGATGGGCTTCTCCAGTAGATTTGTTTTGTCCTGTGTTTGGATGAAGCAAACCCCTGGTGCAGTTCAGTCCGAACTTGTTCACAAAGAGCCAAAAGATAAATTATTATACCCTGGGGTCTCTTCAGACCCCAAAGTATAATAGCTGGAGGCCCAGGGGAGGTGACAAAAATAAAAAAACATTTATACTCCCCTTCCATTACCTCTTCTGGACCTCCTTGCAGTGTACAATGCTCTATGTCTTCTTCCTGGTGGTTTTTGGCGCTCTTCTCTGACGTCATGCACTTGACGTCATGACGCTCGGTGTGCCCATGTCAACACTGAGACCCAATCACAGGCCTTAGCAATGACCCTGGGCGCAGGGCAAAGGACCGTAACATGCCGGGAGAACACCGGAGCATGGGGGACAGCCATCCTATACACTTGAGAAAGGAGCACAGACCTCCGAAACGCATTGTGTGTGTTGGTTCTTTTAACAATAAAAAGGAAATACTTCATTCAATGATTGGGTAAGCGCTGGTTCATCTTCTATCCATTACGGTTATTACATCGCCTTCTGGATTTGGTCCTTCCTTCTGCATTACTAAACGTCCATCTGAGACGGAAAACCGACAGCTGCTAAATACCCAAACATCTACTACAGTATACATTTGTGACTCACTCACAACCCCATAAGGTGAGCGGCCAATTTATTATTTGTACTTACGCCCATTTTTAAACGATAATACACAGGGCTTTTGCTCAGTGCAGTTTTTTCTATTTTATACCCTGGGCGCATGACGTCACAGAAGAGCCCCAAATGCCGGCTCTGGCACTTTTCTGTGATGTCATCTGGATGGAGGAGGCCCGAGAAAGGTAAGGGATGGTAGGTATAAATTTTTTTTTTTTTTTTTTGCCACCTCCCCTGGGCCTCCAGACTATAATAATTTACAGGCTTTGGCCATTTTAGTTTGTCAAAGACGACAAACTTTGGTTTCTTTAAAAACCGAACAATTTGGAATATTCATCTCAAACTCAGCTCGGTACGAGTCGATTTGCCCATCTCTAGTAAGGATGAAATCATATACATGCAGTTTTGGGTGCAGTTTTTTGAGTCAAATCCAGTATCCAGCAGATAGGATAAATATATGTTCTTCCTTTATCTTTCTTTAGTATGCCAAGGCATTCTTGGATTATTATAGGTTTCCAACTTTGAACAGTTTGGGGAAGGCTCTTTTCTGTTTCAGCACAAAACAAGGTCTATAAAGACATGGTTGGGTGAGTCTGGTGTGAAAGATCTTGACTGGCCCATGTAGAGTCCTCACACTTCATCCTCATCAAAGACCTTTGAGATGATCCAGAAAGGCCCTCTCAATGTTCAGCATCAGTATATGACCTCACTCATACTCTTCTAAAGAAAAAGACAAAAATTCCAACAGATGACCTCCAAAATCTTGTAGAAAGTCTTCCCAGAAGAGTGGAAGCTGTTTTAGCTGCAAAGGGGCCACAAACTTCATATTAATGCCTATGGATTTAGAATAGGATGTCAAAAGATCCTGTAGATGAAATGTGCAGGTTTCCCAAAACTTTTAAACAAATAGTGTAGGTCATTACAGTGCCTTGAGTTTGGTTCAACTGAGCTGAAAATGAAGTTGTCCCATGGACCATGTATTCTGGAGCACCTGCCATCAGAGTTTTTCTCAGTGTGGACAATGCACACACTTCCAGCTATATCCTACAGACCAATGCAAGCCAGCAGATGACTCAGTTCACATTGAATATTTTCAATCTCTGGTTTACTCAACTGGCAACAGATAAACAAGGGGTAATCCCACCCAGTAGTCTATGAATCATGAGTTGCTCCATCTGGGCTTCAAGTACTGTCTGGTATGACGGTGTCAAGCCAAGGCTCTGGGTTCTTGGCGCTTCAATGGCATGGCAACTGGACATCACATGCGTGCTCAGACTGATACTAAAACCAAATATGGAGTAGCAAAACTTGAAATTCATGTGTTGTGCTCGATCACATGTTCCGTGCCTCTGAGGAAGTATGTATGAAGATGAGATCCTCCTGGCATATGTGCAGAACATAAACATTTAACATGATGTGAACAGAGCTCAAGGTTCAGTTCACTCTGCAAATCTCAGCCTTCAACGTAAGTAAACACAAAAATTACATGCTCCATATGAGATAAATGACTGTGCAATGTGAATAGAAATCATATCTTGAAGGTCCCGCACAAGTAGCAACTGGTTCCTCGGAGATAATTCCTCTTAGTCCCTTTGACAGGTACTTTCCATGACCGGTAATATGACCAGGAATATTACAGCTTTGATTATAAACGTGTAATGGTTCCATGTTTACAGGAATTACTAGAAGCCAAATACATTAGACAGCTTAACCCCTCTGCATGACTGCCAGGACAGGTGGAGCGCTGAGAGATCCAGACCATAAACATTGGAAGAATGTAGATTGTAAAGTATGTCATGGCAGAGCCATTATAGTCACCCATCATTCAATGGGGGATTCTATGGACAATAATAAAGGGAGTTTCCACATATCAGGCCACAACACATTTACCGTTTACTTTTATATTCTTGTACATAGAGGACAGTATTATAGTAGTTATATTCTTGTACATAGGAGCAGTATTATAGTAGTTATATTCTTGTACATAGGAGCAGTATTATAGCAGTTATATTCTTGTACATAGGAGGCAGTATTATAGTAGTTATATTCTTGTACATAGGAGCAGTATTATAGTAGTTATATTCTTGTACATAGGAGGCAGTATTATAGTAGTTATATTCTTGTACATAGGAGCAGTATTATAGTAGTTATATTCTTGTACATAGGAGCAGTATTATAGCAGTTATATTCTTGTACATAGGAGGCAGTATTATAGTAGTTATATTCTTGTACATAGGAGCAGTATTATAGTAGTTATATTCTTGTACATAGGAGGCAGTATTATAGTAGTTATATTCTTGTACATAGGAGCAGTATTATAGTAGTTATATTCTTGTACATAGGAGCAGTATTATAGTAGTTATATTCTTGTACATAGGAGGCAGTATTATAGTAGATATATTCTTGTACATAGGAGGCAGTATTATTGTAGTTATATTCTTGTACATATGAGCAGTAATATTAGTAGTTATATTCTTGTACATAGGAGACAGTATTATAGTAGTTACTGTATATTCTTGAACATAGGGGGCAGTATTATAGTAGTTATATTCTTGTACATAGTAGGAAGTATTATAGTAGATATATTCTTGTACATAGGAGGCAGTATTATTGTAGTTATATTCTTGTACATACGAGCAGTAATATTAGTAGTTATATTCTTGTACATAGGAGACAGTATTCTAGTAGTTACTGTATATTCTTGTACATAGGTGGCAGTATTATAGTAGTTATATTCTTGTACATAGGGGCAATATTATAGTAGTTATATTCTTGTACATAGGTGGCAGTATTATAGTAGTTATATTCTTGTAATATGTGGACATTTTATTCTAAAAGTTACATTGTTGTTTATATGAATCAATATTATTAATATTTATATTATTATAATTACAGATGATTGAACCTCTCAAATCCTGATGGCTCAGGCCCAAAATTTCTTTTGGGTTTGAACAAAATAAATTGGCTTGATAGGAACCAAGGAACCTACCTATAAAACATAGCGTAGAACACTGTCAGGGCTCCTAGGATCCTATCTATAAAACATAGTGCATGGACTGTCAAGACTCCTAGGAACCTATCTGTAAAACATAGTGTACGACACAGTCAGGGCTCCTAGGAACCTATCTATAAAACAGTGTAGAACACTGTCAGGGCTCCTATGATCCTATCTATAAAACATAGTGTAGAACACTGTCAGGGCTCCTAGGAACCTATCTATAAAACATAGTGTAGAATACTGTCAGGGCTCCTAGGAACCTATCTATATAACATAGTGTAGAACACTGTCAGGGCTCCTAGGAACCTATCTATAAAACATAGTGTAGAACACTGTCAGGGCTCCTAGGAACCTATCTATAAAACATAGTGTAGAACACTGTCAGGGCTCCTAGGAACCTATCTATATAACATAGTGTAGAACACTGTCAGGGCTCCTAGGAACCTACTTATACAATTTCTAGCTCTCTAAGGCAAACATAGCTGTAGTTATGTCAAAGTGAAAGTCTCTCTTCAGACCTCAGTATATAATAGATAGAGGCCTTTATACTCACCTTCCCTTACCTTTTTTGGGGTTCCTTGCGGCATCTGGCACTCTCTCTCAGCCTCCTTGGTGATGTAATGTGCCAGAGGTCACTACTGAGGCATGTGATTGGGTGAGCATGCTGAGCATAAATGACGTCATGATGCTTGGCGTGCCCATGTAACTGCAGATGTCACCAGGGGAGCACCTGGGCCTCCAACTTTAATACTGGGGTCTGAAGAGACCCCAGAGTATAATGCAGCAGCCATTTTAGTTGCCCTGATACAAGTCTCCATTTGTTCAGTTTTGTAAAAAGCCTAACCATTTGGAATATTCGAGGTGAACCTGACTTGATATGAGCCGGTTCGTCCATCTCTAATTATAATATATTATACTCTTATCCATAAGTCAAACACTATTGTACCAACACACCATGTCTCATCGATGTCACTCTCTTTTCAAGCTGACAGATGGGATTTCTGCTAAACCCCTTCTATTAAGGTCATACTACTACACACTAAAACACACAGTATGGAGAGAGTGTCCATAAAGGTCAACCTCACTAAACACTTAAAAGCCTTTGACAACACTAAATAAATTACTAGCATGAGTATCTTATCAACCTAGATAAGATCCAGATAATCCAGATAATGTCCTCACTTTAGGCCAATAAATCTGGCTAATGTGTCTGCGGTAACCTGTGGTCAGCACAATAATTATGGTTTTGGGAGTTTTGGATGAGACCCCATGGTCTGTTGTGCTTGCTCAGCATTCTGGGTCTTCTTGATCTTGCTGAGTTAGAAGGTTGCATGGACTTGGCTGGTGAGGACACGTTTTGTCATGCTGTTCGTAAACATAAGAGACAATAAAGATTTTAACTTTTATGAGTAGATAAGATAGTAAAGTAAATTTTCTCTGCTGAGCGGAAATGGTGATATCCTGCCAAGTGCAGACAGACGATATGTTAGAAGTTTTGTCCATAATAATAGATGTTTGCTTGTTAGTCTTCCCTGGGTAAGTCAAGGTCAACTTCACTCAGATAGATGCCATAAACCACATCCAGAGCACGGACCTAAAATCCAACAGGACATGTAGATTATCTAAATTCCTTTATTTAATTGTGAAAGAGTCCTGGCCAGTGACAGTCTCATATTAAACCCTAAAGAAAATCACGTCCTGAGAAGAGGAAGTGAAGTCCACTATCGTAGACCTGGATAATTCCTTTAAAGCGAAACTGAATCTTGAAAGGGTCACTCATCTGTATTCTTAATATATTTTTATCAGAGAAAAAGACTTCCTTCTTGTCTTATCAGGCTGTGTCCTGGTTCCCTCTACCTCTGCTAAACTGACTTTCACTCTGAAATTTCTGCTATATCCATGTTGAGATGGACTGTCGGCCATCTCAACATGGATATAGCAAACTGATTACATGTATCTATAGAATACTATAGAGAGGGGGAAGGAGAGAGAGAGATAGAATCAGAAACACAGATCTAGGCTGATACTGAAGCTAAATAAAAGCTTTCTACCACAACCAAATCCCTTTATTCAAATCAGTGCATGTCAGTACATCACCCCATATGTCCTGTATGGTCCTGGGACTAGGAGTGAGTGAGGGACAGTTATAGAGCAGAGTCTCCTCTATTTAAATGCAAACTACAAAGAGCCTGTTCTGTGATAGTCTGGCCATGGTGATGGCTATGTCATTACTTGACAAACTTCCCACAGACCGTAGGAAGGAGTACATGAAGGAGATGCTGATGGTGGTAATGATAGCCTGTGGCACACCCTTTAGCTTTTTCTCATGCACTGGTGCAGAGAATAATGTGATCAAGAAAAAACATCCAGCACGGAGAGCCACGGCGAAACTGTGCGCATGCGCAGTATGCTCGTGTTGTCCAGGACTTGTTAAGCATACTGCGCATGCAGTGTCTGTAGACTCCACTCAATATCTAGAGGAGAAGAAGCCTCTCCTTCTTCTCTTTTGGGTTGTTGTTGGAACTAACAGACGGCGTATGCACAGTATGTTCGAACACAATCAGGACTAAATGAGCAAACTGGGCATGCAAAAGAATTTCACAACAGCTCTCCATGACTTTGGAGCAGTGGGATGATCAACTCACACTGCCCACTGGGACACACTAAATGTAGGATGGGCGTGCTTAGTGATGACACAGCGGTGATCAGCGATAGAAGAAAACGCCCCCGTGCTCCAATGTCCTCATTTGTATAAAGAATAAAAGTGCTTTTTCTACGCATCCATGGGGCTCTGAAACATAAGAAAGGTATGGTTTTTATTCTGTGAACAGCATCTACAGCACTATGGGAGTGGTTTAAAACAGCTGTTCATAGATTTCTTTTAATCCTTATATTTTTTAGATTTTGTTGACATTTTGGGCATTTGGAACCAATTACTTGTCTCCATAGTGTGAAGGTCTCAAGATGGTTGCAAATATAATCATCTCAGAACCAATTAATATTGTAATTTGAGGATTATTGTAGTCTCACTGTATGTGTCAGTACATTATGTATGTGTATTGTAATTTGTGCAGCCATTTTAGGACATCAGTATAGAGACAATGGGTGGCTCCTTCCTTCGTATCATAATCAAAGCTGTAATGTATTATTATATCTATATATGTTATGTCTGTGTGTGAGTGAATGTATAACCCATAACTCATGCAGAAGTCGCTGCTGCGAGATGAATTCTTCTATTTTATATTGTAGCTTTATTTAAACTTTAACATCATGAAATGATCATGTTGAGATTATGTTTATAGCTGTGGTCAGTGATATCGGCCCAGATGTTTGGATGCAATTACGTATTCCAAAAACCCTCATGCTTATCTGTCCAAATTTATCTTGCAGTAGGAATGGGAATTGTATCTGACTTTTTAATTGGAAGATGTTATTATAATACATTTCTCCACTTTTTTGCAATATCTTGTATGAGTCTTCTAATCTTCCGCCACCAGGGAAGACTTGCTACGTACCATATTTATATAATTCCTGTTGACAATTGGTGATGTACAAGACCGAATGCAATAAAGCTCCCCCTAGTGGTGCCTTTAGAGAGACAAAATTTTAACATGTGACATATGAAGGGCAGAAAGGAATATGGAGCATCTTTATCCATTACTCTGAAACATTGTGAGAGTTTAATAAGACTGGCGATTCATACTCCAGTCTTAATCCATTTCGTCTAGCCTCGGGAGCTCCTGTGTGCCATAACTGAAGTCTATGGCAGTCAAAGACTAGCGAACATTTTTGGTATAACTTATGTCAAGTTTCAGGTGCGATTTATAGTAAACTTGACGGGCTGAAGTGTTCCTTCCCCCTCCTTGATCCCTGAGCAGCTCCACTAGCTGTTGTAATAAGTAGCAACAAGGGTGTAAAAAGTGGAAAGTGGTGTATTTTTTACATAAAAAACACAGTGTGCCAAAGTTGCACCACATCTGAGCACATCTATGCCACTTTTCTGGCATAGAGGAAATTGTAATTTTTCCCCTGTTGAATCTACTTATTGGAACTCACATCTCTGAGCATGGTTTCATAGACCAAGTAGACCTAGCCACCAAATGTCGGCTAATGATAAATTTATACAACAGTAGACTAATATTACTTTTTTGCCCAATTACTGAATGGCAAATAGATTACCCCACTTTGATCCCCAAGACCCTGACCCATGCTCATTCCTGTCTAACACTTTATACAAATAAAATGGCAGCAATCTTACATCACGACAAGCAGGGGCTATCATATATGGTGTGAGTGTGTGAACCCAGAGGGCGCTATTGAGCGACACAGGGCCATGCCTGAAAAGGCCCTCAGCCACACCTTTGGGTGGGGCGTAACTCCAGAGGGCTGGGGGAAACCTGCAGGAAGCAGGAAGTTGTGGACCCAGCCAAAGACAGACAAGGCGGTCTGTTCCCAGAGGGCTGGGGTCCTGAGAGGACTTATGGAGCCAGGCGGCTTGTTGCCCCAGAGATCAGTCAGGGAGCAAGCCGTGAGTTAGGGCCTTTGTGTGGCCTAGGACGTTTATTATTTTGTGTATGTTTCCTAAGCTGAATAAACCCATTTTCTTTTGAATTGGCACCGTCTGAACGCTGTTTCTCCGGCGCCCAGTACCACAACCACCGCTGTCGGGTCCAGGAGTCTGCCGCCATTGAGATTAATTCCCCCAAATTGTCACATATAGTGCTACGGATGCGGGCATAAAGAGATCCACGCAAGTCCTGGAAGACAAGTGGTTGGTGACTGCAGTACTGCTAAGTGTGCATTGTGGTCTACAGCTGGAAGAAATCTGTGATTTCAACTGAGAAACCCAGGAAGGGGTGAGTGGAACTGCAAAATAATAAATTGTGTGCAAAAACTGGTGAACGTAAAACTCTGGAAGAGGAATCCAGGGAATGGACTTTATGTATACTGTGGCTCAGAAGTCTGTAAAGTGCTTGCTGATGGTAAGAAAGTAAGCAATGTGTGTAGAAGCTGGATATTGCAAACAGTCTATGTGAAAGGCTATGGTGCCATGTTTGTGTTTTCTGTGGAAGACAGAAGAAAATGCTGGTTGTTGTAGTGCCACATAAGTTAACTGTTTGAATACATGTGACTGCAGAAGATAGTAAAAAGTTGCTGCCGGTTGAACCCAAGGTTGCTGTGGAATATTGTGTAATCTTGTTAGTAAACCATTGGTTTACAGTATTAGTGCAGCAGTCTGAATGCAGAGAGACACAAAACCCGAAACAGAGCATGTGGAGTGCAAGTAAAGATAATGGGTTGCATGAGAGTGACTCAGTGTTTCTGAAGCACCTCTGTTCTGTGATTGAATATGTCCCTGCTGACTGTGTGTCTCATACTGGAGTGCAAAGTGCCAAAGATGAAAATATTATGGTGCAGCAGCTTCAAGATGAGATTAAAACCATCAGGTTCATGTATGAGAATGAAATATCTGATTGGAAATGGCAACTTGAGGTATCAGAAAAAGAGAACCTTAAGTTAAAGAAAGAGCTTGAGACTAAAAAGAGTTCATATCCTAGTCATTGTGAAAATGTGGTGCTTGGTTTGCCTGGAATGGACTGTGTCACTAAGAAGGAGTTTGCTGAAATGAAATGTGCTCTATCTAATAAAGTTATACAGAGTGTAGAGCAAAAGCAAGTGCTTGAGAAGCTATTGCAGGATTTAAAGGAGCAGCATGTTCAAGACTCCATTGCCAAAGAGAGTGTCATTGAAAAGTTAAGAGATGACTTTGAAACTGCTAAATGTGAGAGAAGTGAATTTTTGCAGTGTCAGTCAGAATGTCTGGATGACCAAGTTAGGAAGTGTGAAAAACTTTCGGCTGCATTAACTGACAAAGAAAATCTAATACTGAACAGTCGGCATCTTCAAAGCTGGCAGCACTAGAAACTGAGAAGGACTCGCTGCAGAACCTGTTAACCTTTAAAGAATCAGAGCTGTTATCCATGAAAAACGTGACTCAAGAGAGAGAGTCTTTATTCAACCAGGAGCAAGATAAGAGAGCCCCTGAGATACGGGACTTGAATGATAGACTTGACAAAAAGTCTGCAGATGAGCAGAAGCTTTATCAGAAGATGTTGGAGGGTCAGTTCAACATAATTCAGGGAACAGTGGGGGAAGCAGAAAATATCATCCAGGATGCAGTTGCTAAACTGGATGATCCTCTACATATCCGCTGCACTAGTTCACCAGATTACCTGGTAAACCGGGCAAAAGTTGCTATAGACTCATTAACCTCCCTCTCAAATGGGCACTCCAAATACATACAGAATATGACAGATGCCTCTGACTTAATTGGAGCACTGGCATAGTTTGCACACTTAACAGCAGATACAATTGTAAATGGCAGTGCAACGTCTCACTTGGCACCACCAGGCCATGGAGATCGTCTTGTAGACAACTGCAGGGAATGTGGAAGCCAGAGTTTACAGTATCTGAATAAGCTGAAGGATAAGCAGTCTTTGATGGATTCTGACCTGACAAATGTTAGAAGAACACTGCAGAATATCCTAGAATTAGGAGACATGGTGGATAAAGAGATGGCATCTACATCTGCTGCCATAGAAGATGTCAGGAAGATTGAGGAAGTTCTGCAAGTTGCAATAGTAAAAACTGAGATAGAGGCTGTGCAGAAAAATGTGGCGATGAAGAAAGTTCTCAAGCTGGAATCAGAGATTAGTGCGCTACAGAAGGTGTTAGAATTGGAGAAAGCTGCCAGCGTAGAGGCAGAGAAAGCAGAGCCATTAAGGCAGCCAGAACATGTAACCAAAAAGCATCTGGGTACTGACAGTAAAAACTGTGATGTTGGAAACTTGGTATCCCAGCCCTCTGGTGTTAGCACAGAGAATGAAAATAACTTGGAGAATGTTGAGATGACGATATCACCAGCTCCTGTACTGTCAGAAAGGGATTTTCACAAAAATTCTTGCAATTTATCAAAGTACCGCAACATGCCTCCAGGAAGTTATGCGTATGAGAAAGAGGAGGTAAGACTAGAGTATGGAAGTGGTTCTCCTGCTGCCGTACAGGTGTGGAAGTATTATAAAGAAACCATTCCAATATATGATGTGGCAGTTGTTAAAGACATACCAGAAAATGTAGTTCAGCGTGATCTATTTTGTGAGGGTCTACTGTATGGCCCTTGTGCAGAAGGAGAAGATATTGCGGTACAGAGCTTGTGTATCTCAAACAAAGAGGAGAGCAAGCGGCCTATGTCTCCTAAACTTCTAAGCCTTGATGGTGATGGCAAAATTTGCTTTGAGATGAGGATTACGGAAAAAGTAAAACAGTTATACTCTAAAATAATATGACTAGCCATTTTACAACATACGTCCCCCGAGACATAACAAGGGTGATTTTAAGATATACTGTTTGGAGCCAGACTAGCAAAGATGTACTAAAGGACACTTAAACCTGCTTAAAGCAATAGCGGCAGTATGATATACAACTAATGATGGGAGAACTTTGTGAGATTAGTCTCGGGAATATTTGTAAGGCCCATAAGTTTCTAACCAGAAGTGCTGTTATTATACTCTGGGGTCTCTTATGAGCTGTCTATTAAGACATACACTGAGCTTATAAACCCTCCTAGACCTGTAGAGATAAGCGTAGACCCTACCAGAGATTAATCCCTTGCCCTATTGTGGTGGTATTAAGCAATGGAGACTTCTCTGATAGCATTAGCCCTTCTGATGCTTCGCCAAATGTAACTAAGGTATCTGACCACAGGTCCCACTTGGGCGCTCCCATGTTTAACACAATCACCAACCCCTGGAAGGAGATCCAGTGGCAAAACCTGTAGTCATGACCTATTGAAGGCTGCTAGGCCTGTCTTCCATACATCTCTCTTACAGGCTATGGCTGTCTGTAACAGAAGTGAATTGATTCCTTAATATACTGCATTACATTACTAGGGAGGTCTAAAAAAATTATGAAAAAAAGGAAAATAGTTTTAAAAAAATCTTCAAAAAATTTACATTTTAAATCGTCCCCTTTTCCCTACGTCCAAAAAAAAAAAAAAAAGAACAAAATCATATACATTTGGCATCTCTGCATCCACAAATGCAAAAATATAAAAATATTTGTCCCATACGGTGAATGCTGTAGCAGAAAAAAAAAGTAGAAAAGGCTGAACCACCGTTTTTTCACCATTTTGCCTCTGCCCAAAAATTTTATAAAAATAATCAAAATGTCAGACATTCCCCAAAATGGTATACATATAAGGTACAACTGGCCTTGCAAAGGCCCAACTGTCCTTAAATAGTCCTTAAAAACAAAACCCATAAGAAAATTGAACAAATGCAGTTTTTTCCTAATTCTACCCCATTCTTAATTTTTTTGCTGCATCTCAGTCCATCATTTGGTGTATTAAATGGTACCACTATGAAGTACAATGTGTCCTTAGAGCAGAAAAATCAAAAAAAGTAACGATTTTTGAAGGTGGGGAGTAAGAAACAAAAATCAAAAAAGGAAAAATGGCTGATAATAATAATAGTCCTTTAATACTCCCACAACGGGGAAATTCAGTGTGTTACAGCAGCAAAGATAAGCAGATACAAATACAAATACAACATGTACAGGAATGTTCCAAGGTGAGAGGCATTACATTAATAGCAGACAGACAGATAGGACGTAGCAGAGGAGGGGGGGGGGGGGGATTTAACAGGCAGAAAGATATTTCAGTTCTCTGTGTGTATTGATCTCCGCTTAGGTCGGCGTTGGTTGTACAGCCTAACCATGGTGGGGAGGAAAGACTTCCGATAGCGCTCCTTCTCACACTTAGGGTGGAGCAGTCGGTCACTGACAGTACTGCCCAGCGCTATCACAGTCTCATGCATGGGATGGGACTTCTTCTTCCGCATGGAGCTCACCACGGACAGTATCCTTCTGTCACCCACCACCTGCACTGGGTCCAGGGGGCTCCCCAGGACAGAGCTGGCCCCTCTAATCAGCTTGTTGAGTTTATTTCTGTCCCTGGTTGCTATACTGCTCCCCCAGCAGGCCACTCCAAAGAAGATGGATGATGCCACTACCGAGTTGAAGAAAGTCCTAAGAAGTGCCCCCCGGATTCCAAAGGCTCTCAGCCTCCTAAGCAGGTAGAGCCTGCTGTGGCCCTTCCTGTACAGGACCTCCATGTGATCTGCCCAGTCCAGCTTATTATTAAGGAGCAAACCCAGGTACTTATAGGTGTTCACAATCTCGATGCCCGTCCCCAGGATGTCCACTGGTTTAGGAGGGCATCTGCCTTTACGGAAGTCCACCACCATCTCCTTGGTCTTCCCCGCGTTAATCTTCAGGTGGTTCCACTGGCACCAGTCCACAAAATCCCGGTTCAGTTTTCTGTACTCCCTGTCATCATCGTCTGTGATGAGACCTACTATTGCAGAGTCGTCAGAATACTTCTGTAGGTAGCAGCTAGATGAGTTGCACCTAAAATCTGCAGTGTACAGTGTGAAGAGGAAAGGGGCGAGAACCGTACCCTGAGGTGCCCCCGTATTACAGATCACGGTATCTGACACACAGTCTTGGGCTCTCACGTATTGAGGTCGATTTGTGAGGTAGTCTAGGATCCAGTTGGAGAAGGAGGGAAGGAGCTAAAAATAGTGTCTGTGTTGGGCGCATGTCTTATGGTCACTGGTTTGGAATGTGATCTTGCACCCCCTGTACTACATGGTAACATGATCTTCTACAAAGCTAAAACAAAACTAGTAGAACGATCAAGACTAAGAAAATTAAAGGGGTTTTCCCATGGAGCAAGTTATACAATATCCATAGGACAGGACTTAACTTGCAGATCAGTGGGGATTCAACCGCTCAGTCCCCCACTGATCAGGAAAGCGGGAGACTTTTGTTTCACTGTTGTGAATGGAGCAGTGGTCTGGCAGCACACACTCTATTCCAATTATTTCAATGGGAAAACTGGAGATAGGGAAGAACAGCACTCCCTGGAGCTCCCATTGACAAGAATGGAGTAGTGAAAGTTCCCCATTCTCTTGATCAATGGGGGTCTGAGTGGTCGGACCCCACTCATCTGCAAGTTAGAACTTGTTTCTTAGGAAAGCCCCTTTAACCCTTTCCAATATAAATATCCAAGCAAATCCAATAATGAGGTAAAATCCAGATATCTTTGGTAATACAGAAGAAAAGAGAATGGCTGGATATACACTTTCTTTATTGTATGCATATGATCCATATTCAAGTATTATAAATTAGAAAAATTGCTGAAAAAAAGAGCTGAAAGAGTCCCCATGCACATACTGGGGATTACGTACTGTATTCCACACTGTAATCTACAGATCTCTTGGCCAAAAAGCCTCAAATGACCTTCACAGCCTTTGACAAGACAGGAGTCTGTCGGTTCCCTCTTGGCCAGGAGGAGCGCACTGTTTCGATGTCTTCATTTTGTACATAGACATAATTTGACTTCCAGTCTGTTCCATAAGCACAGTGTTTTCCACCACCAATTTCAGTGGAACTGACTAACCATCAAATGAGCATGAGAGTTTCCTGACAATGTGTAACGTCTCTGCCGTTTCGGGTCTCGGCGCCGCCCTCCGCTCGCACGCTGTGGCGAAGGAGGCGTCTTCAATTTGGTTCTTTGTGTAAGTTTCTTGATGCTCAGTCTGAACATGGTCCTGATCAGTGTAATGGATTTCTAACCACACTCGTGTTCTAAGCATTTTTCTCTGGACGGTATAGAGTTAATCTCTTCCTGGCTTGTGTGATTGACAGCCTGTGTACCTATCAGGTGTGGGGTTGGGCCCAGACTTTCTATATACAGGTTGTCACTTCTCTGCAAGTTGCCGGTTATTTCACTTGTGTTTTGCCTGCTCTCTTCATTATTTCCCTTGCTACCTTGTTACCTGATTTTCTTACACAATGCCAGTCCTTTTGTTCTTACGTGATATAAGCCATGGCCAGAAGTGTCTTGTAGCAACTTGCTCTCGTTTTCCTATTTAGAACACATGCATCCTCAACTAAGCCAAGCATGTATGTGTATGCCAGCAACAGTCATCCCAGAGTCATTTGCAGAGTCCACTTTGCTAATTTCTGGATACTATTATGACTATTTGCATCTTCCAGCTTTATGTCGGAAATGTCAAAGTTAATTTGTCACTTCCATGTTGCTATGTAAGAAGGATTGGCTTATAAATGGGTATCTAGAAGGTGGGAGGAGTTTAGTGGTTCTTAGGAGACCCTCAGCCTTTAGCCACAAGGCACTGTTCACCCCAGAGTTGGATAGACAGTAGCTAGAGATAGAATAAGGAAATTCAGCTTCCTGAAGAGCACCTTCAGTTTTGTAGGTTAGTTATTGGCCGATAGGGCTAACAGGCAGTCCCATGTCACCAAACCCCAGGCCTACAGAACCAAGACTACGTCAACTTACTAATTTTTGAACATCTTCACTAAGTGAGGAAGCTTTGGTGTCCACAGGTGAGATGTAGCATTTCCCTAATAGTGGTTGGAAAGATTGACTATTTCCCAGGGGCTGCCCTAGGTCAACATGGTGGAAAGGGTCAGAGGAGTGAGGAAGCGGTGAAGAACATAGCCTCTCCTGTCTGTGTTTGTAAATCGCCATACTTGTGGAACCCACTGCTATAAGTAAATTAAACTCAACACCATCAGCTCAGTTTTACCCCCTCTTCACTGTGCCGGCTAAGGGCCTGAAAGAGAATTTGGCGGCAAAATCCACAATGACCAGTGAGGCCATCATCTTGGACCTATTCCTGTGTGCACCATCTCCACAATGTTAGCCCTGATTTGCCGTATATCATGTACATATCCTAACCTACAGTATACTGTATTTGTCTCTTTATAAGAGGCACTTTTTTATGGGGGGGAGTCAGTGCATATTAGAAAGCCAAGGTGCTGAAAATCAAGCTGGCACTAATGCAGTATCGCCGCGCACAAACCATTATAATACTCTGGGGTCTCTTCAGAGTATAATGATCGGAAGCTCCGGGACATCGGCACCGGAGCCCAGGAGAGGTGAGTAACACTGTTTATTATATTTAATAACCTCTCCGGGGCCTCTAATCATTATACTCAGGGGTCTGAAGAGACCCCAGAGTATATTAATGGTTCGTGGCTGGCGAACCCCAAAATTTCGAGTTCAAATTTGTAAAGAAAACTATGGGCCACTATAGGTATTAAGAGGTTGTCCAGGAATTGGTTCAAAATATATTTTTCCTATTTTCCTCTTCTAAAACCAGGGTGCCTTTTATCATTATCTGCATCTTATAAAGTGAAAAATTTGGTAGTCTTCTGTCTCAGAGACAACAAAAGCTTTGTTCTATCCTTGGATGGGAATTGGGTGAAAAAAATCCTATTATCTGAGATTCTATTACATTTTACTCAATTACAGTAGTCAGTGAAACTCATTTTCCTTGGTTCGATGAAACCATTATAGTTGGAAGTCATGTGTCTTGGCCAATTTATGTTTGGCACCTTCCATCCATGAGGAAGTAAGAGACTATGTGTAAATATACTGTGGGCTTATACGGCTTTGTGAGTTTAAAGCATTCATAGCTGTAGAATAATCTAACTCAGTGATCTCCTAATCACTCATCAGACTTCTAGAGATGAGTAAACAGTTTGTCTTAGCCCAGACAAGTCCAATTACATTACTCAATGTACTCAATGGAGCAGCACTCAGCAGACACTATGGAGGAACATACCAGGTCAAACGGTGAAGTGAATTGAGATTTCTCCATATTTCCACACTTTTCCTTTCTTCAGTTATCTTGTCTTGAAGAAAAGAAAAGAAAAATATTGTTCTTGGAAATAATACTTTAATTCCCCTCAAAGTACTGGCGTTGATATCTGTAACTTATGTTATCAAAAAAAATCCATGGTCCTTTTCGCGGTTCTCAAATCTCTATGTAACATGGGGTAATTGACCAAATTAACCATCATTAACCCTTTAACACATTGTAGTTTGGGCATTAATACTTGGCAAATGTTTTCATATTTTCCATCTCTGTCTTCAAAAATTAAAAAAAAAATTTTGCGGGCCTATCCTTTTGTGACTAGTTATACTATTTCTGAGTACATATAATGATTTGATTAGTTTTTATTCCATTTTTTTGCATTTTGTTTTTACAGCGTACACTCTGCATTAAAAATGACAGGGCAACTTTGTCCGGCAGGTCATTACGATTACGACGATACCATCTTTATATCAGTTTTATTATGTTTTACCGTTATTACTGAATAAAACGTCATTTTTCAAAAATTTGCGATTTTCCTGGGGTTACCGTATTCTGACACCTACGTATAACTTTTTTTTACTGATTTATTGACAGAGCTATGTCAGGGCTCTTTATTTGTGGGGCAAGTTATAGTTTTTATTGGTACCAATTTTTGGTATGACTTTTTGATTCATTTTCCCGTTGCGGTATATTTTTTTTTTTTACAGTATTCACCATATGGGATAAATAATGGTGTTTTTGATAGTGCTGACTTATGGGGATACCTATTGTTGGTTTACGTTATTTGTTTACATTAAGCATTTTATAAATTTTTTTTAAAAAAAACTTTGTATTCATTTATTTTTTAAACTTTCTTTTATACTTTTTTTAAAATATTTTTTTCCTGGCCCACAAGAGGAATAATTCTATATTGCCGTACATTACACATAGAATCTCTATGTGCAATATGAAATGGCATCTAGGAGGACCTCACAATCTCATTGAGGGGTGGAAAGGGGGCCACCCAGGTGCTATGATCGCTATTGATCACATAATCAGATGGGTTAAGCCTCTGTAGTAGATGCCCGGAAGTCAGGCTGCAGGCACATCTGCCAGTTACAAGATAGCATAAAGGTATAGTTCACTCATAGTAGTAGGTTCCACACGTATGGAACTTTACATATACAGACAGGATGGTTATTGCTTTTCACCCTTTACTCAAGTCCTCTGACCACTGTGGTGTTCTGGGGTGATGCCTGGGACATGGTCCTCTCTTTCACACCACTCTTCGGAAATGCAGGGCATGTTTGGCCATGGACACCAGAGTGTCCTCAGTGAAATTGCAGTGAAGATGTTCAATATAAAACAGTTTCAAGATGTTTTGGTTCTGTGAACAGAGAAGTCCGGTGACATGGGACTGCCTGTTCTAGTCCTAACTGCAACTAACTAACTAACTTGAAGAGCTAATGGTGCTCTTCCACAAACTAGTACCCTCATCTAAACTTTAGAGAAAGAAAAAAAAACAAGCGACACATAGCGTAATGTCAAAAAATAGCAGTGAGCTATGCTCAAAGTGAAGGCAAAGAAAAGTGGAGTACACTCACACAGATAATAAAATATAGTAGTGGTCTAGGTGTATCCACAGGTGGCAGGTAGAGAGTTGTCTCACAATCCGTGATGATCAATACACATGAATTAATTGCATGTGCCTAGAAAAAAGCAGAGGTTCATGTTGAGCCTAGGGAAAATAGATCCATGTTGTGGTTGGACTCTCACCTGATTTGGTTGTGATATGCCACAACCACTATGTAGACCTATTATGGTCGTACAGATGTTTGGGCAGCTGCGGCACCTCTGGGCGTCGGGATACCATGGATCCAGGCGATTAGGGATACGTTAAAGAAGATGGAGGGAGTATCACTCCAGAAAAAAGAGAGGTATGGATTCTGCACTTGCCAGAAATATGGAACTTTATTGAACTTTATATACACACCGCGTTTCGGGGATTCAAATTCCCCTTTATGAAGTATATATAATGAGGATAGCCCAATGTATGGAGAAGACCTAATCCATACCTCTCCTTTTTCTGGAGTGATACTCCCTCCATCTTCTTTAACTCATCTCTACTTTGACTTATAGTCTTTCATGATTGGCTGTTCCCTGTCAATAGGGCTGCTTGAAAGGCATTATCAGGAAGCTTGTCTTATTGTTGAGGTCATGGATTCTTCTTCTCTGCTTTCTCCATGCTTTCACTTGGTGGCCGCTATTTTAACTGATTCATATTGCATTGAACTGATTTTTTGGAACGTTTGGGCCAAACCCATTTGGTTCATACTGGTTTGATTATCTCTATTTATGATATTTCTGGTGGGATAGTAATATTAGAGATAAAGGTTAATATTTCTGGTGCTATAGTGGTTAATAAAAATATACTTTGCATACATGACATTCTTTTTTGCTTTCGTGAACACTTGTCTGTTCAGATTTCACCAGGGCTCATGTCTATGTCCCCCTGACAGAAAACAACATGGGGTTAGCATGTATAACTGCACAAGAGAGGATGTATCTGAAGTTACAGTATCATCCACATTTTGGGGGGTAAATGAGCTTTATGGTTTGCAGGAAAAGTTAAAAATTCTGCAACAGCATATGTGAGCGTTTTGCCTGCACAGGTTTGGCACATCTTATGACATGTGATATTCCCCTGAAGGAGTTAAGTGACTTAGTTGTTGTATCTGGCAGTGTATCCGCCCCTCTGGAGAGACATATTTTTGCAATCACATAAATGCCAGATGACAGGAACATTTTAAGCACAATGTGATAATTTGCCAGCAGCTTAGTATCCAGAGATTAGCATTTGTTAAGAGAAAGGAAAGCGATGTGACGTTTGCTTTCTTACTGGTTTGCACTTCTTTCCCAGCCTTGTGTTGGATGTTTTCTTTTTATTGATGTGCAAGTAAGCTGAATTAATATTACATGATTGCTGGCCTGGAGGTATTAGTGGAGATCCAGAAAAGGGTTTCTTTCGGTTGAATTAAAAGGTTGCAATGTGATTAGAGCCTGGGGAAGAACAACAAAAATTGTTCTGCAACCTTAAAGAGGAACTTTCATGTCCTCTAACATTGGCCATGTTATATATTGCTGGAAAGGTAATGGTGCGCTGAATTTAGTGTACTTTCAGCTTTGTCGATATCTGCCCTGGGTGCAGAAATATTGCTGTGATTATATAGGTACTGTATATATCAGAGAGACCAGTAAATAAATTAAACAGGAGGTCAAGCCCTGCCTTATTCTCTATCACAATTGACATATATTAAGGTATCAAGAGAGAGTCGAGAGATGGTGAAAAAAATATAAAAATAAAAAATAAAACTTTATTAGTTTAGGTTTAAAATGACGTCAGGATGATACAAAGTAGTGCTACCAAGTGATCAACCCACATTGAGGGTTATGATCATGCCTATAAGATTAATGAATCCTCGTGGCTATTTGAACTCTCAGACTGAGAGGTTACTCTAATCTAAGTCCCCTGATGATCCGACATCATTATGATGTTCCGGTGAAACGCGTAGGAATCTTCTATATTTTTTATTTTAACTCATTAGTATCTGAGGGAAAGATCTTTATAACTATAGGTGTCAGACAGAATTGGGTGTGGAATGAGGGTTGGGGGGCTATGTGGGCTCAGTGTTACTGCCTTTTTAAAGGCTCACCTTTGCTTTTATGTAGTAAGGATTGTCAGGCTATGGAACCGCATACGGAAAGTGATATGCGGTTTTATTAACTGCAACTCTGCAGATGAATGCGGCTTTTTGCAGACAATCTAAATAATTTAAGCAGGGAGACATTAATTTAATAGTATCACGGAGTAATAAACCCCCTTTCATATTTAAACCCCATTCCCCCAATTGAACTGTACCCTTTATACTGAACTTAATGCCCAAAGAGCCATGTGCAAGCATCTACTAATGACCTGCTTCTAAGTGATAAGGTTGGCACATAGTCTGGGCACGAGGATTCATTAATCTTATGGGCATGATCTTAGCCCTCAATGTGGGTGATCACTTGGTAGCACTATTTTGTATCGTCCTGACGTCATTTTAAACCTATACTAATAAAAGTGAAGCATTATTTTTACATATTTTTTTGACCATCCCTCGACTCTATCTTGATACCTTAATATATGAGATTATATAGGGCATTCATTGGCTAAATACTACCATACAGGAACATCAGGTGCTGGGCCATCTGAGATGCCCCCTTCAGCAGGATCGGTTGATTTACCCGGGGTAACCATAGAGGTTACAAATTTCTAAAGCCAGTCCTAGCTGCTGTTTGGACAGCCACATATTGGAAACCACTAGAATACAATATTGTAGAGAAAATAAATGACAAACATTTGTAATGCGCCTTTCTCACGGAGACACAAAGCATAGGGAGCATTGTGGAGTTAGTGGCTGCAGTACAGGCGCTCATCCCCAACACCCACAAGGGTCAGTTGTTTGTATGGGAAAGCCACTACACCCAGAAAAGGAATTTCTCAAGGGGTGTAGAGAGCATTTTGACCCTACAGGTGTTTAGCAGAATTGGAAAGTGTAAGTGAAAAATTAGATTTTTTCCAATAAAATCTTGCTTGACCGCAAATATTTAAATTTCACAAGAGGTTCAAGGAGAAAATACATGCACAATTTGTTACACAATTTCTCTTGAGTGCATGAATACACCACATGTGGATGTCAACTGCTGTTTGGGTGCATGACAGGGAACAAAATGGGGAAGAGTGCCAGTAGGCTTTTAGATGGCAGATTTTGCTGGAATCCCCTTTCAGTGGAAAGTACCAAGAAGTGACCCATTTTTAAAAATACATCCCTAACGGAATTTACCAAGGGATATAGCAATCTTTTTGACGCCAAAAATGCTTTCCAAAATTTCATGTGCAGCAGGTGCAAAATAAAAATTTTAATTTTTACAGAAATAAACCATGCTGTGCCCAATATGTCATGCCCAGATTGTACCAGATTGTACCACTATTGGAAAATCAGATCTTTAGTTATTATGCTCTGTTTCCTGTCCTTAAATACTACAGGGCTTAGAAGCCAAAGAGCACCATGACCATTTGAGGCATAATTTGGTCATTTACACTGGATTGATGGCCAATTGCAGAGATTCTGGGATTAAAAAATAATTCCCCAAGATTTGACCCCATTTTAGAAACTACATCTCTTCAGGGGTCTCACAAGTGGTATAGTGATCATTTTGATTTCATGGTACTTCCCAAAATTTTATATGCAGTGGATAATGCAAATTTTTAAAAGAGAAATGCCATTATAACGTCCAATAATTGCCCAATATGTGTGTCCACTTTATGTCAACAGAGACATTCACTCTAAAAATAAATTAACGCAATGTTTGGAGGTAAAAATACTCTTTATGTCTATTGATGAATTCCTTAAGTGGTGTAGGTTCCAAAATGGGGTTACATCTCACGGTTTTGGAAATTGCAGCATTTCTGTTGTGGGTATTTTTCGGCAATGTGTGGATAGGATTCACTAGAAGGGACTGTAAAATGCTGCATTTTTTTGCCGCAGCATTTACTCCGTGGCCAAACTGAGGCATTTACACCACGTGGGGCCCAAACTAAAGTGACAGTATTATACTCTGGGGTCTCTTCAGACCCCTCAAGGAATTTATCAAGGGGTATAGTGAGCATTTTGACCCCATGGTATTGCATCAAATAGTTTTACATAAATGAATATGCAGCATATGGTGAATGTGAATATGTAAGCTGTGGGGGATACATTGGGTATATGAAATTCCACACCATTTTCCCGCCAACTCATAGAATGGGGGGTATCCTGGGAGGGTCATTTCTGGAATTTTTTTCCCTCATAAATGATAAACCTGGGGTGTACCCTGATTTTGACATTGCTTTTCAACATTTAAAACTGTTTGCTTTTTACCACGCATCATAAGTTGTTACCTTTATTATATGGGTCAGTACGATTAATCCAATATCTAATTTATATTATTTTTTATGTCTTACGCTAGGTTCACACCTGCACTCGGGTTTCCATTCTTCAGGGGGGGCTTGGGGACCTGAAAAATGGAAACTCAACCCGCTTGTTACCCATGGAAACCTGTGGACCCCATAGACTATAATGGGTACCGCCGGGCTTCCGCTCAGTTTCTGCCCGAAAAATGTGGAGAGAAAAGTCCTGCATTTTTCAAGCAGAATGGGAGACGGAATCCCCGAACGGGATGCAAGCACAGATGTGAATCTAGCCTCACTAAGTTTGCAGAAAAAACATTTGGGAAAAAAAAATAAATAGGGGCATAAAATTTTTATTTTTATGTTGGTGGACCTGGTTAGGGCTTGTTATTTTGTGGTATGAGCTATATTTTTTATTAGTACCATTTTGGAGTACATACTTTTGTGAGGCCAAAGGACTAAAAATCTTTATTTCTGTTTTTTATTTATTTTTTTAAATATCGTGTCCCCATTGTGGGTTAAATAATGCTTTATTTAGGGGTTGCTACTGACACGATGATACCAAACATGTCTCATTTTTAAATTTTTTACGTTCTAAAGCATTTTTATTAGTAAATACGTATTTTGGTATTTTATATATTTATTTATTTTTTAATCTGGATTTTTTTTTTTTTTTTTTATTAGTCACACTAATAAAGGAGACTTGAACCAGTAATATCAAGTATGCTGCTGAAGTGGGGAGTTTCTGTGAAGTTACATTGCTGTATCTTTTGTACTGTAGTATAATGTTGTATCGTGTTAGCCATAGAAAGTAGTGGAAGAGTGAAGAAATCAGGCGATACCTTTTAGAGGCTAACTGAGTATATTTGATAGTAAGCTTTCGAGAGTACTAGCTCTCTTCTTCAGACACACAAGAGACTGAAAATTCACGCACTCTTTATACACACACAAGACCTGGATCTTCAAAGGGTCTTAGAATATTTAAAGAAAATCAAAATGCAATATAGGTAGAGAAGGCCACACATTTCTCCGGAGAAGACCACTCTATTGAAGATTTGCGGGTTGTGGTTTTAATGGGACATTTTAAGACGCAGAGGGAGAGAATGTAATGGGAATATAAGTTAATGCAAAAATTTCAAACTCTGAAATTTGGACTTAATATTCATGCCAGCTTCATGTCACACTATGTATGCACTGTGAGGGTCACAAATCACCACCTGACAGCAAACAGATAACAGCAAGAATTAGTGATCCCTCCTTCATGCCCGACAAGTTTCCAGACTGTTTATTTCTTGACCTGTTGTAAATAACTTCTCTACTTATGTTGCATTTTGATTTTCTTTAAAGATTCTAAGACCCTTTGAATATCCAGGTCTTGTGTGTGTATAAAGAGTGTGTGAATTTTCAGTTTTGTGTATGTCTGAAGAAGAGAGCTAGTACTCTCGAAAGCTTACTATCGAATATACTCAGCCTCTAAAAGGTATCGCCTGATTTCTTCACTCTTTTGTACTGTAGCATACACATATATATATATATCTGAAATTACATTCCATACCTTACCAATGCCTTTTTGGTGTGTTACTAATAATCCTAAAGTAAATGGTTTTCAGTTACAAATACGTGTGTTACCCTGTCCCTCCTCCAACATGTTTCAAGCTAAAAGCCAAAAATCAAGATGTAAGGTTAGACAAATAGCAGGTAATCATCCCCTGAGGGTTCTGACATCCAATACTTTGCATTTTTGAGCTCCTGCCTAAAGGCTTGCTTTAATCATTTTGTAAGACTTATAAATGCCATATTAAAATTAGGATCTGGGAATATGTGAGCTCATGAGCTACAATATAAGACAGTAGTATATATAGTATTAGGTGATATAAACTGTCATGGCAACTGTCAGCCCTTCTACAGGCATAGAATGCATATCAGCCTAAAAAGAACAATCCTAATAAAAATAATATATACAGGTGCATCTCAATAAATTAGAATATTTTTGAAACGTTCATTCATTTCAGTAATTCAGCAATTCAATTCAAAATCGGCGTCTTCCATGATTGTGTGTCCTACTGAACCAGACTGAGGGACCATTTAAAGGCTTAGGAAACCTTTTCAGGTGACACTGAATTTACAATACTGAACTTTTTTACAATATTCTAATTTTCTTAGATTTTGGTTTTCATTACCTGTAATCCATAATCAACATTTACAGAAATAAAACACTTGAAATAGAACACTCTGTGTGTAAAGAATCTAGAAAATATAGGAGGTCACTTTTTAATTTAATTACTGAAAGAAATAAAGTTTCAAAGATATTCTAATTTATTGAGATGCACCTGTAAAAGAAGAGTGTCATCCCTTTACAAAATTTTAAGATAACCCGTGACATTGAAAATGCAGTCCAAGCTACAGGCGCCAAGGTGTATCGAGCCAAGTTCAACCCAAATATTCCAAATTGTTTTTTTTTTTTTTTATGAAACCTCTTTTGTGCCTCCTGGTGACATCCAATGATCTTCTGTGACGTCATCGGCCCAGGCTCAGCACCGAGGCCTGTAATTGCACCTCATTGCTGACCTGGGCATGCAGAGGGTCATGATGTCATGATGTTCGGAGTGCCAATGTGACTGCCAGATGCCGCAAGGAGGCCCAAAAGAGGTAACGGAAGGTGAGCATGATTTTTTTTTTCATTTTTTACACCTCCGCTAGGCCTCCACCTATCATACTCTGGGGTCTGAAGAGATCCCATATTATAATATTGTCACTTTTCACTTTGACATAACTTCGGCTTTAAAGAGCTAGAAATTAGATATATAGGTTCCTAGGAGACCTGACCGTGTTTTACACTATGTTTTATAGATAGGTTCCTAGGAGCCCTGACAGTGTTCTACACTATGTTTTATAGATAGGTTCCTAGGAGCCCTGACAGTGTTCTACACTATGTTTTATAGATAGGTTCCTAGGAGCCCTGACAGTGTTATACACTATGTTTTATAGATAGGTTCTTAGGGGCCCTGACAGTCTTTTACACCATGTTTTATAGATAGGTTCCTAGGAGTCCTGAGAGTATTCTACACTATGTTTTATAGATAGGTTCCTAGGAGCCCTGACAGTGTTCTACACTATGTTTTATATAGATAGGTTCCTAGGAGCCCTAAAAGTGTTTTACACTATGTTTCTTTGTTTTAAGCTAATTTAAGATGTGGTTCGTACCAAACTTGTTCATCCCGAAATATATTAGGGACCAAGCCGCCGAACACGAAACGAATCTTGAGCGGTTTGACCATCTTGTGACAACTTTTTTAATGCAATGCATTTAGACATAGTGGGTGAAATTTATCATACCTTTTAGACTAAGGTCCCACTTAACGAGCCGCAGCCAAAAAGTACAGCGGAAAAGACAACAGCGTAAAGGCATCATGTTTTTTTCCGCAGCTTTTTTTCACAGAATGCCCACAGAGTTTTCTTCTGCAGACTTTCTGCTTCTATTATACCTATACTGACAATGCCAGCATTTCCGTAAGTATAATTGACATGCTGCGATTTTCAAAAACGCTCAAGTTTTTGAAATCGCAGCATCTCCGCTGCTGATGTTTTTCTGCAATGTGTGGATGGGATTAGCCAGATTCCCATCAATTTTGCAAGTAGTATAAAACGCGTATTTTGCCATGGTCAAAACTTCACGCCACAGTCTGCTTTTTCGCAAAGTGGGGCCCTGGCCTTACACTAGTTTCTGACAAATTATGTATGATAAATAGAAAAATTTTGGTGCATTATGCCAGAATTTGCTTCTTTTGCTGAATTTTTGGAAACGTGGGTGTGTTAGGGCGGGGCTTAGCAGGATGGCCTCCATAGTCTGGCAGATTTACTAAATTTACCAAATTATTAACCAATGCAAATTATAGCTCAAATCTATATCTCTAAGGCTCCGTGTCCCAAAAGGGACGGTGATTTGAGAAGACAGCTGTTCATTAGGGAAGCCTCTCGGATTCTGACTTTGGATATCCATACTCCTAAAGGGTTAAATATGAGATTGGATCTAATGCAGTTTTACCTCACTTGACGAGGGGAATGTCTTAAAATAAAGCTAAAGATTCTCACAAAAGGATGTGCAGATAAGTACTCCTTGGTGGGAAAAGGAGAACTTGCTCTAGCACCATCTGGAAGGTAGCTCCCTTTAGATCAATGCCTGGTTTTCCTAAAACCTAGTGACATGACCTGGGATTAAAGGGGTTTTCCAGGATGTAGGGCAAACTCTGGAGCAGCAAAGGTGAGTGTACAAAAAACAAACAAACCCATACTTGTTGTCCAGTCCTGGTCCCCTTTCTCTTCAGGTTTGGCTTTAAAGGGGTTGTTGAGAATTTACAGCAAACTGGATCTGCTGGGGTGGGTGTAAGCAAAAAAATAATAGTCACCTATCCCCGGAGCTCCATTGTCCAGTCCCAGTCCCCTTTCGCTTACGTGCTGGGACCCGCTGCAGTGGACACAAAGAGGCTTACATGACTATGAGGACCAATCACTGACTTTATTGGTTGCTGGAAAGGGACCGGTGATGTCACCCACATCACTGACATACGTCAGCAGTTCCTTACCTACAACCCCTGATTGATCTCTGTTATTCTAGCACAGCAAGTTCTGGCAGGGGAGAGAAAGGGGTCTGAAACTGGACGTTGGAGCTCCGGGTAGAGGTGAGCATGTCTTTTATTTTTTTGTTTACACCCACCCCAGTATCTCCAGTTTGCTGTAAATCCTCGACAACCCCTTTAAAGCCAAACCTAAATTTCTACACCAAAAAGAAAGTCAGGCATTGATCAATAGGGTGCTACCTTCCAAAAGGTGGCGCTAGAGCTAGTTCTCTTTTTTCATCCAAGGAGGACTTCATTGCATATTTTTTTAAGATCAATAAAGGATAAATAAATGATATGCACAATTTCCGAACGTTACACAAAAGACGGGAAATGATTTCTTCACGCTACAATTATATCATCATGTTCTACCATGATCTGGAATACCAGGGTTTTGGACACAATTACCCTTTAATTCATCTTTCGTACATGGATTTGATTCATTACCAGGATTCCTTTACAGTCACTGTAATTCATTTATGATGTGGTCATCTATTTGCCAGTATTTTTATGGTCACCAGAATATTGTGGTTAAATCCGCACATAGACCTATCACGGTTAATTATTCTGATTGCTTTGTTTATTCATCACAGTTGTAGATTTAGTGTTCTGCTATGTACATATCAATCCATGGGATAATAAACCGGCTGGTGTCTAATCCAAACATGTGTTTAACAGACTATGACCAGATCCCAGGAGTGAGCTAGGCAATGCAGCCCGACACTGAATACTCTGGTTTACAAGAACATAATGAGGCAAGATGTTTCAGATCATCTCTAGTCTCTTATACTAAGATGCGACTTATTAAAGTGAACCTGTCCTATTGATCATGCAGGTGGATCTGGCAGCAGGTTATAGAGCAGGAGGAGCAGAGCAGATTGATATATAAGGTGGAAGAAGATGCAATGTAAGTTGTCATTTGTATCCCTGCTCTTTCTAAGTTTGGGAGTCCAGTGGGCGGTCCTAGTTAGTGACTGATGGACTAATAGCACTGAATGAGCAGGGATTGACAGGAAATGAATGAAAGGTTATATTGGAACTTTTACTAGTAAACTATATATCAATTTGCTCAGCTCCTCCTGTTCTATAAGAAGCTGCCTGTAGATTAGACTGCATTTTCAATGTGACAGGTTCCCTTTAAAGTCATCCAAAGCTTGCGTTCTTGAATTTTCTCCCCTTTCATTGGGCCAGATGTTACAGAAATTGCTCCAAATTGCCAGTTCTGCTTAGCTCTTCATCTTCTGCCAGAACTGACCATGGGAAGGGCCATATGGCTTATTATTATAGCTTACTGTATACTGTATTTTTGTTGAGTTAAATACACAAGTAGTATATAGTAAACTCCTGACCCTGGTGGTGAACTTAGGCAACAAGAATTGCATCATTTAAATTGGATCCCAGACCTGCTAACACTAGTATAACTATATGGGTCGCAGTGGTCGCGGTTGTGATGGGGTCTTGAAGCCAGGGGGCCCACAGATCATCCTCAACACATTAGAGCTGGATAAACCCCTTTCTGATTCTCTTTGATGGTGGTCAATCTGTGCATCGTAAACTTATTAACCCTTCCTTCTGATGAGCTACAGTGAGATATATGATGGACAGTAGAGGAGTGAATTTCTCAAAAGTTCGATTTGGCAGTTCGATTCGAAGTTCCAAAAAAATTTGCTTCGATCCAAATTACTTCGCAGCAAATAAACAGCTATTTCCAGGCTGCAGAGAACCGGGGTGGGCAGCAAAATGCCGTTGGATGCCGCGGTCATGTCTCTCTCTCTCTTCAGCATGGACAACTTTTATTCATGTGGAAGGATCTGCTAACAAGCAAAGACACGGCTACCCAATCACATCACTAGAGAATATCTTGTGACCGTCTGATGTCACAAAGGTCCTTACTAAATATTCGTTACCACGAAGCATCAGAAAATCCGGAATCGTGGAGAATCTAAGATTTCCTGAAATTGAGATTGAATTCCACGTCTGCAGAATCGATTCGCTCATCTCTAATGGACAGCCTTCCACTGCCAGAAAGGAGAAAATTAACTCTTTCATGGCAAAAAAAAACAATATCAGTTAGACACACATAAATTTTACAATAATTTTTGTAAATTATGCAACATCAGGGACTGGCATAGACTTCAGGTGTAACTCAAGCCAAATTCTGGCATGAGTTATAATAGTAAATCTGTCGGGCCAAGTCGCCCCAACTTTTCTAAAAAGTGGCTAGCAAGTCATAAAATGGAGCAAGTGGTGCTATCAACCATGCGCCAGAAATGTACCACTTTTGCGCCAAAAAACTGGCATTCCCTTTTTAGTAAATTCCCCTCATATTTTCAAAAATTTGTACTTCAGTAAATTAAATTACAATTAAATTAAAAAATGACTAAACATACATTTCAAGGATAAAATGTCCTCAAGGGTTAAAACATTTAATAATAATAATAATAATAATAATAATACATTTTATTTATATAGCGCCAACATATTCCGCAGCACTGTACAACTTGTAGGATTCAAGTACAGACAAAAAAGATATATTACAAAGAAATAGTCAATTCACACAATGGGACTGAGGGCCCTGCTCGCAAGAGCTTACAATCTATGAGATAGAGGGGGGTGGCACAGGAGGTAGCATTGTTTATACAGTGGTAAGACAATTTTGTAATAGAGGTTACATTAAATATTCATATTTATCCACATCAGCTCACCAATTTATGGTGGCTACCAGCTCACTTTCTACAAACCCCTACTCTTGGTTGTATCTATCTGAAATCTTTGATCAAAAATGTGGTTACATTTGGTGACATTCTCCGGCTTACCTATAGATGTTTACCTTGGTTTCTAAGCAATAATGTTCTTTACATACCTGACGCTGGTCTCCTGTGTCTGTTCTGTTACTCAACTCCTAGCTTTAGTGTTGAGTCCTAGGAAGCAGCTGTTTTTGGCAGTGTCCAGTTGGTGTGCAACCAGATTCTTCCTCCTCTCCTGTTTTCTGCTAAAGCCATGCTGGATCAGACCCCAGCTCTTCTACTCTTACTTCACGGTGGCATTGGGTTGCATTGGAGATTACATCAGGCCTTGCAGCCTATTTGAAGAGGAATTGTCCTGCCATACATAGTCTACTGATTGAGGTTCCTCTCCCGTCTTGACTCTCCTTCCTTTTGCCTTTGGTCCTTGTTTTGACTGCTAATTGACCCTGAATCTGACCTTGTTCCAAGATATTGCTTCTGCCTCATCTTTTGAATTATTTATCCTGTACATTTTGTTCTACTCCTGGCTCTGACTATTGGGTCCACCCCTCATTAAACTCCCATCTCAGACTTTGCCCTGTTGCATACTGAACAGTCTCCTAGTGACAACTCTGGGTATAGTTCCTGTATAGGCTATTACTGCAGGTTTGGAGACCAAAATGTGGGAACTCTCCTGCAGCAAAGTTCTTAGCTTGTTGTTGGGCTTAGGTGGTGAAAATTAGATGTTCTCCCTTCACACCACAGTCTAGCAAGAAAACCCACATTTCCAGTATATGACCAGGCTCATCATTGGAGGAAGACAGGCTAGGTGCACAGGTGAATCCCGAGGTGGGCACCTGAGGCAAGTGGGCCCACAGCTCACCCTGGCATTGTACAGTGATCTTATTGTACTTCATACAGGTACTCACCATGCAGCATCTCAATCTGTGAACATATTGTATGCTTGGAAAGGTCAGTGGCAAATATTTCCTACAAAATATGCAGGCCTCATGTACACAACCAAGTGGCCAGCCCGAGGCTCTTCCGATGCCTGTTCCATTCCAATATTTTACAGGACATGTTCTATAATTATGGGAATGGTACGTGGTATTAGAACACAAGTCGGAAGAGCCTCGGGCTGCAAACTTGTACATGTAAATGATACTTTAGTCACGTTGTTTTTTCGGGGATCAAGTCATTGTGCATTTTTTTATTGTCCATAGAGTCATGGAAATCTCTAGGAATGGAAGCCTGGTTACAACTACTATGGCTACAGCTGTTACATGAGTGCTTCCAGCTCCAAACCAATTCTTTCAGTACAATTTCCCATCAGGTCTTTGTTCTGCAGTAAATGATGATACATAACAATAAAATACAAGCAAAGAATCCACCTTCTAAGCAAAAGACTCCTCAATTGTTGCAGCATTTTGGCACACTCACCCTTTAAAGAGGATATAATGCTTTGCAGCATGGAACAGCAGCAGGTGGAAGCAATTTGTTGAAGGAGTGAGATGAAGAAAAATTTGCTCATTTTCCCAGCTTGGAAAAGAGAAGATAAATGTTTCCCCTCAGGGCTCCTGATGCTCAGAAAAGTAACTGTGTGTCTAAGTGTCAATCAAGGTTCTGCAATCCATCACAGTAACATCTGTTATAAAGTGAATCCATATCCAGGTATGGACATAGTGGCCACTGGGGTGCCAGTCATACATAAGCTTTAGATGTTTGAGGACTCCAGTAGACTGAACTATGGTGTAATATCAGGGCTGGCTCCAGGTTTTGAGGACACCGGACCTTTAGGGAAGATGCCAGGGACTGTGTGGTAGGATGTGGCAGGTAAAGGGTGCTCCTTCCCCCCCTCCCTTTCATACTCAAGTAGTGGTTAAATGAGGCGCAGTCCATTCCCAGCCTACCCCTGTTCCTGCTTTCACATATTCCAAAAGGGGGCGGTTCCAGCACATGGTTTAGCCCAGGGCGTTATATACTGGTTGCAAAGGCAGCCATTTCTCTTCGGCTGCCTTTACACTAGAGCTCACGAACGCTGGTGAGTACTCCGGGTATGATGGCCGATGAGAGTGCCCTTATTGTCGCCCTCAGGGATGGATGGGCTGCAGAAGGTATTGCCTTCCTGTCTCTCCTGCTTGCCGGCGTACGACAGGAAGGTGCTTCTGTGGAGACCAGCGAGTCTCCTTCGCAGACCAGGAGGATGGCTCGGCCCTCTAGGCCAACTGAGTGCCTGAGCCTGAGCTCCTCCCCCCTGGAGGGGGTATCAACAATTTTGTCCACGTGTACAGTACAGACCAAAAGTTTGGACACACCTTCTCATTCCAAGAGTTTTCTGTATTTTCATGACTATAAAAATTGTAGATTCACACTGAAGGCATCAAAACTATGAATTAACACATGTGGAATTATATACTTAACAAAAAAGTGTGAAACAACTGAAAATATGTCTTATATTCTAGGTTCTTCAAAGTAGCCACCTTTTGCTTTGATTACTGCTTTGCACACTCTTGACATTCTCTTGATGAGCTTCAAGAGGTAGTCACCTGAAATGGTTTTCACTTCACAGGTGTGCCCTGTCAGGTTTAATAAGTGGGATTTCTTGCCTTATAAATGGGGTTGGGACCATCAGTTGTGTTGTTAAGAAGTCAGGTGGATACACAGCTGATAGTCCTACTGAATGGAAAAACGAGTGGCCATCATTACTTTAAGAAATGAAGGTCAATCAGTCCGAAAAATTGGGAAAACTTTGAAAGTGTCCCCAAGTGCAGTGGCCAAAACCATCAAGCGCTACAAAGAAACTGGCTCACATGAGGACCGCACCAGGAAAGGAAGACCAAGAGTCACCTCTGCTGCGGAGGATAAGTTCATCCGAGTCACCAGCCTCAGAAATCGCAGGTTAACAGCAGCTCAGATTAGAGACCAGGTCAATGCCACACAGAGTTCTAGCAGCAGACACATCTCTACAACAACTGTTAAGAGGAGACTGTGTGCAGCAGGCCTTCATGGTAAAATAGCTGCTAGGAAACCACTGCTTAAGGACAGGCAACAAGCAGAAGAGACTTGTTTGGGCTAAAGAACACAAGGAATGGACATTAGACCTGTGGAAATCTGTGCTTTGGTCTGATGAGTCCAAATTTGAGATCTTTGGTTCCAACCACCGTGTCTTTGTGCGACGCAGAAAAGGTGAACGAATGGACTCTACATGCCTGGTTCCCACCGTGAAGCATGGAGGAGGAGGTGTGATGGTGTGGGGGTGCTTTGCTGGTGACACTATTGGGGATTTATTCAAAATTGAAGGAATACTGAACCAGCATGGTTACCACAGCATCTTGCAGCGGCATGCTATTCCATCCGGTTTTCATTTAGTTGGACCATCATTTATTTTTCAACAATGATCCCAAACACACCTCCAGACTGTGTAAGGGCTATTTGACCAAGAAGGAGAGTGATGGGGTGCTACGCCAGATGACCTGGCCTCCACAGTCACCAGACCTGAACCCAATCGAGATGGTTTGGGGTGAGCTGGACCGCAGAGTGAAGTCAAAAGGGCCAACAAGTACTAAGCATCTCTGGGAACTCCTTCAAGACTGTTGGAAGACCATTTCAGGTGACTACCTCTTGAAGCTCATCAAGAGAATGCCAAGAGTGTGCAAAGCAGTAATCAAAGCAAAAGGTGGCTACTTTGAAGAACCTAGAATATAAGACATATTTTCAGTTGTTTCACACTTTTTTGTTAAGTATATAATTCCACATGTGTTAATTCATAGTTTTGATGCCTTCAGTGTGAATCTACAATTTTTATAGTCATGAAAATACAGAAAACTTTTGGAATGAGAAGGTGTGTCCAAACTTTTGGTCTGTACTGTATGTATGATATAAATATCCTAATTCCGACTGTGTTTTCAACCAGTGATATCTCTGGAAATAATATAGATAGCACTGCAAACTTAGTGTCACATGAAAGAAGAGAATCTTTCTATATTTCTACATTTTATAATGCCCAAGATATAGCTGTATAACTACCCTCATTTTCTCTACATATTACACAGCCCTGTACTCCATACACAGTAACATTCAGTGAGAGGCAGAAACAGTTCTCAATACAGAAACAAGGGAGAGAATAGAAGCAGGATTTCACTGAAAGGAGACAAAATGTGTTAATGAAGTATATTACAAAATGTATTAATGACACAAATACTGCCAGAAAATCAAAAGTTCTCCGAAAGTTTAGTTACGTTTCAAATATGCTGCTCATCCATGATAGCTATGTGGCAGGAGCTATCTATCTATCTATCTATCTATCTATCTATCTATCTATCTATCTATCTATCTATCTATCTATCTGTTGTGAGAAAGTGAAGGGTGTGGTTTGGGAGAACAGGTATGTTCCAGCCAGGCAGTTAAAGGGTGTCTGGTAGAAGCCCACAGCAGGGAGGTCAGCTGACTAATTAAGGCCTGTCAGGACTAGGAGGTGTGGCACTACACTGAGGAGCAGTGTGAGCTGTATAACTGAACCTGCATGATGGTAAATCTGTGCCACCCGTCCAGTGGTGAACCTAGCCTCTTTGCTGCCTGAGGCGGACTATAGAAAGACGCCCCCCCCCCCAAAAAAAAACCAAAAAAACTGAGTTTCCATGCTACTAGTTTAACACACTGTTATCGTCGCACAATATACACAATACACAAAGTTATAAAACAGTTTTTAAGAATTCTTCTTACTGTATTACTTCAGTATCAGATCAACAACACGGCATTAACAATGAAAGTAACTTCACACATCTTCTGCTTGGTGGATGGACGAGCCCACGTGGCCCCCATTCTCTATAATAGGAGCCCCGCAGATAGCTGAGTACTGGACTTCGGTTATCTTTGGCACTCCCATTGAAGTGAATGAGAGTCACGCGGGTTCGTCCATCCACCAAGTGACACACCTATATATATGGCTGCGGTCAGGCTGAATTCCCACCTAGTGGGGGGAAAAACCCAATTCTCAGGCTCAGTGGGGGTCTCAGCAGACAGACCCCCATCAATCAGGTATTTATCCTCTATCATTTAGGTGAATACAGGGCAGTAACATTCTGTGACTTACAGGTGACGTCTCTGACTAATCCTTCACATTTCCCTTCTCTTCCCTCTGGACCGCCATGACCACTTCTTCCAGCTGTGACTTGTCTCTGTAAAGGTTGCAACACAGACATCTTTGGCTCCTCACTTTTCCAGGCATCCAACCCACATTGTCCTCACGTACACAAAGCCCCCCATCCTGCTGCTACCCCAATTATATAATATATGATATAACCCCCCCCATAATGAATAATACTCCCAAGTACATCTTTATATTAATAATGTCCGTGTGTACCCTGTATAAATAGTGCCCCTTATTAATAATACCCCAGGTGTTAACTAATTAAAAGGTTTTCCAGGTCATTAATAAACTAATCAGTGGGGTTCAAAAACCCAGGACCCCCACTGATCAGCTGTTTGAATGGTACCTGTGTAAGCGCCGTGACCGCTTCTCTGTTTACATAGTGTATTTCATCTCATAGCGGCCATGTAATGTAACTGCAGCCTCGTCCTGTACATGTCTACAGTATGTGACAAGGCTACAATGACATCACACGGTCACTATAAACAGACAGCGTATAATATAAACAGGTGCCATAGCCCATGTTTATAGCTCCCCATTTACACACTATAAAGTTCCACAGCAGCCCCTGCACACAGTATTACACAGTGTTATGGCCCGCAGCGGCCCCTGCACACTGGATTTTGCTTCTCAGCGGCCCCTGCACACGGTATTATGCTCCATAGTGGCCCCTGCTCACGGTATTATGCCCCGTATTGGCCACTGCACACGGTATTATGTTCCGCAGCAACTCCTGCACACAGTTTTATGCCCCATATTGGCCCCTGCACTGGTATTATGCTCCATAGTGGCCCCTACACTTGTATTATGCTCTATAGTGGCCCCAGCACACGGTATTATGCTCCATAGTGGCCCCTGCACTGGTATTATGCTCCAGAGTGGCCCCTGCACAGGGTATTATGCTCCATAGTGGCCCCTGCACAGGGTATTATCCTCCATAGTGGCCCTTGCACTGCTATTATGCTCCATAGTGGCCCCTGCACTTGTATTATGCTCTATAGTGGCCCTTGCACTGCTATTATGATCCATAGTGGCCCCTGCACTTGTATTATGCTCTATAGTGGCCCCTGCACTCGGTATTATGCTCTATAGTGGCCCCTGCTCTTGTATTATGCTCCAGAGTGGCCCCTGCACAGGGTATTATGCTCTACAGTGGTCCCTGCACAGGGTATTATGCCCCATAGTGGCCGACCCATGAACTATTATTATACTCTGGGGTCTTTTCAGACTACATAAAATACAAACATAAAAATCAGAGTTACTTACCTATCCTGGACAACGGTGCACTCCTTGCAGCTTTCGGCCCTGTTTAATTGCGCACACACGTCACGTGATCAGGCCGGCGACGCGACCTGATGACGTCACCACAGGCCTCAAGCCTGCTCGGAGTTACATCGGATCGCAGGAGGTGAGTAACACTGTTTTTTATGTTCCCTCACCAACCCTAGGCCTCCGATTATTATACTCCGGGGTCTGAATAGACCCCGGAGTATAATAATAGTAGTATTTGCGGCCCGCGGCCTAACTTACCGATGCCCGCGGCCGCTCACAGCGGCATCCGCTTCCCTTTCTGCGGCCCAGAGCAGAAGGGGAAGCGGGGGCGGCCACGAGCAGACGCGGGGTAGGTAAATAAATAGGCCGTTACCTGCCGGGGATACTCCAACAGGTAACGGCCTATTTATATATATAAAAAAAAGCTATACTCACCTGCGATGCCTTGATGCAGCCGCCGCCGCCTCCTCCTCTTGTCCGCGACGTCTGTGTCTCAGCGTAGGCGGCGTGATGACGTCATTGTGTCGCTGCCTGCGCTGAGATGCGACGTCTTGTAAACCAGCCCAGTACAGGCCGCGCTCAACTCTGTTTTTTTTTTTTTTTTTAAAGCGGCCTGTCCTGGGCTGGTTTACATTAAATAGTAAAATGCCGCCCCCCGGACAGTGCCGCCCGAGGCGGCCGCCTCACCTCTCCTCATTAGCGGTGCGCCCCTGCACCCGTCTAATGTAACCAGAACGAGAGTCTGGTAGCCAGGCTCTTGTATAGAGAGGGATTGTTTCTTGTATTAGTTATTTCTCAGCCAAGAAGGTTTTGTTTTTCTTTGTTTGCGCCTTTGTAAAGGCAAAACCTGTTAACTCACTTACAAGTGAATAAACTCTGAACTTGAGTGTGATCCAGTCTCTGTGTCCCTGTTTCCTGCACTGCTACCAAGCATCTACTTGAGCGGTTCCCCACATATGGTGCTTCAAATGTGGGCAGATGTGCAGTGAGACATACACGGGCTGCGTGTCCTGTAGCTGACAGAACTGGAATAAAGAGCCACAGCCATGGAGGAGGTTGTGAAGCAGCTGATACAGGCTAATGCAGCACAACAAGAGACCAATCGACTTCTGACCAAGCAGTTGTTGATGTTGCTGGCTGCTCAGCAAAAGGCTGATCTACCAAAGCCAGAGCGGGACATCAGGAAAGAGGTCCGTAAAGCACTGACCAAGATGACGGCAGAGGATGACATAGAGGCCTATCTGACTGGGTTTGAAAGAGTGGCCAACCGTGAGAGGCTTCCACGACAGCTCTGGGCCGAGGTGTTGGCACCCTTTTTAGTCGCCGAGCCCCAGCAAGCCTATTTTGACCTAAGTGAACAGGATGCTTGCGACTACCAGAGGGTGAAGGCGGAGATCCTGGCCCGGCTGGGTGTGGACCAGCACGTTCGGGCTCAAAGAGTCCACGATTGGGAATACCAGGAGGCGTTACCACCGAGGTCACAGATGCACCACCTTGTACAGCTTGTCCGTAAGTGGCTCCAGCCGGAAAGGTTGACCCCAGCCCAGGTGGTGGAGCAGGTCGTCGTAGACCGGTACCTGAGGGCTTTACCGGATAAGATCCAACAGTGGGTGGGACATGGAGACCCAACTAACGTCAGTGAATTGGTGGGGTTGGTGGAACGCTACTGGACTACACAGTCCCTCAGGAAGGTGTCCCCACAGATTCCACAAGTCCCCAAGGCCCGGAGGGCCAGCATTCCTTGTGCTCCCCAGGATAACAGAGTAACCCAGGGGAGGAGGAGAGAGACTGTCGTCTGCTGGGATTGCCACGAGCCAGGCCATATTGCGGCTAATTGTCCCCATGCCTTAGAGCCCATGGACTGCAGTCTGGGTCAGAGGATGTCCCTCTATGCTGCCCCAGCCTATGCTGCTGCCACCTCGGACACTGATGATGGGCGCCACCTATGCCAAGTGACCGTGGCTGGGTGCCCAGTGGTGGCACTACTGGACTCTGGCAGTCGGGTGACCCTCGTAAAAGGGTCCTGTGTCGACCTCGGGACTGTCACCGGACGCACAGTCGGGGTCCTGTGCATACATGGCGATTTAAGAGACTACCCGACTGTGATTGTCGCTATCCAGACCCCCTGTGGGGAGAGCCGACACGAGGTAGGTGTTGTCCAGAATTTGCCCCATGTCCTCATTCTGGGACGGGACTTTCCCCTGTTTTGGACTCTATGGCGGGGAAAACAAGGGTCAGAAATCCTACCCCCAAGTTTACCACAGGTACTGTCTAGTAAGGTCCTCGAGCCTGCACCCGATGACTTGGACTCTAGGGTTCCTGCCGTAGGGGTGACCGTGATAGAAGGAAGTGGTATCTCTGTATTTCCCCTAGAGGTAATGGCAGGTGAAGCCGAGGCAGCCAGTACCGAACCTCTAATATCCGATTTGAACGTATCTCGTGTTGCTTTTGGTTCTGCACAACTCCAGGACCCCACTCTGTCAAGGGCCTGGGAAAATGTAATAGTTATAAATGGTGTGTCTCAGCGCCCAGGAGCTGATGAGGTGTTTCGCCGCGTGGCTGTCAACCAGGAGTTGTTATACCGAGTTGACAAGGTGCGAGGAGAGACCTTAGAACAGTTACTGATACCCCAGCCTTATCGCCGGACAGTGCTGGATTTAGCACATAAAAATGCGCTAGGGGGACACCTAGGTGCCGCAAAAACGCGGGACCATATAGTGCAGCGTTTTTATTGGCTGGGGGTATATCGTGCGGTTAAAGAGTATTGTGAAACATGTCCGGAGTGTCAGTTGCATGCCCCCAAGTCACACTTTCGAAGCCCCCTGGTACCTTTGCCCATTATTGAGGTGCCCTTTGAAAGGATTGCCATGGACTTGGTAGGTCCTTTAGTTAAGTCCGCACGGGGGCATCAGCATATTTTGGTAATCATGGATTATGCTACCCGATATCCTGAAGCCATCCCACTATGGCATACGTCGGCAAGGTTGATTGCCAAGGAATTGTTCGCCATATTTTGCCGAGTGGGTCTACCCAAGGAGATCCTCACGGATCAGGGTACCCCGTTTATGTCTAAAGTCACCAAGGAACTGAGCAAACTCTTTAATATCAAACAGTTACGTACATCTGTGTACCATCCCCAGACAGACGGGTTGGTAGAACGATTTAATAAATCGCTAAAAAGCATGTTAAAAAAGGTGGTAAACAAGGATGGAAAGGACTGGGATGTTCTGTTACCATGTTTGATGTTTGCCATCCGTGAAGTACCACAGTCTTCCACTGGGTTTTCCCCTTTTGAGTTGGTCTATGGCAGACATCCTAGGGGTCTGTTGGACATTGCCAAAGAAACGTGGGAGCAAGAACCCACCCCCCATAAAAGTGTTATTGAACACATCGCTGGTATGCAGGACAGGATAGCGGCCGTTATGCCCATAGTCAGAGAGCATGTGGAGGAGGCCCAAAGGGCTCAAAGCCGGGTTTACAATAGGTCAGCAAAGGTAAGGACCTTTAGACCCGGTGACCGAGTTCTTGTACTCGTTCCCACAGTGGAGAGTAAATTCCTTGCCAAGTGGCAAGGACCCTATGAGGTGATGGAGAAAATAGGAGAGGTGGACTACAAGGTTCGTCAGCCTGGTAGGAGAAAACCAGAGCAGATTTATCATGTAAACCTGCTAAAAGCGTGGAAAGACAGAGAGAGTCTGCTTACAGAAAGATCTCCGGCTAAACTGCCTCCTATACTGTCCCCACAGGCTGCGGTTAGGACTACAGAGGAAGCAGTAGGGGTAACAATAGCGGAGTCTCTCACAAAAAGCCAACAGCAAGAATCCAGAGAGTTTGTAGCAAGGAATACAGACGTGTTCTCAGAGCTACCCGGGTGTACGCCCGTAATCAAACATGATATTGTTACCGAGCCCCAGGTGAAAGTATGGTCGAGACCGTACCGGATCCCTGAGGCTCGTCGACAAGCCATTTCAGAGGAAGTACAGAAAATGTTAAAGTTACGGGTCATTGAGGAGTCCAAAAGTGAATGGGCTAGTCCCATTGTCCTAGTTCCCAAGCCAGATGGAACATTGCGGTTCTGCAATGACTTCAGGAAACTGAACGAGGTGTCTAAATTTGACGCCTACCCCATGCCACGGGTAGACGAACTTATTGAGAGACTGGGAGGGGCCCGGTACTTCACTACTCTCGATCTCACTGGCAGGTACCCCTGACGGATAGTGCCAAAGAAAAGACTGCCTTTATTACTCCTGAGGGTCTTTTCCATTATCTTGTGTTACCGTTTGGGCTCCATGGGGCCCCAGCCACATTTCAACGGTTAATGGACATAGTTTTAAAACCTCATAGGAGATACGCCTCAGCATATCTGGATGATATCATCATTTTCAGCAATGACTGGGAGAGTCACTTGCCCAAGGTACAAGCTGTAGTGAATTCCTTAAGAGCAGCTGGCCTGACTGCTCACCCCAAGAAGTGTGCTTTGGGGATGGAGGAGACACGCTATTTGGGATATGTGATCGGCCGTGGTATAATCAAACCCCAGGTCAACAAGGTCGATGCTATTCAGAAATGGCCTCGACCTATGAGTACCAAACAAGTTAGGTCATTCCTGGGCATTGTGGGGTACTACAGACGCTTTATACCAAACTTTGCCACAGTGTCTGTTCCCCTGACGGACCTTCTAAAGGGTAAAAAGTCCATTATGGTCCGGTGGAATGACAAGGCCGAAAGTGCTTTTCAGGTGTTAAAGGTGGCCTTGTGTGGGTCTCCTGTTCTCATTACGCCCGACTTCAGCAAAGAATTTGTGGTACAAACAGACGCATCAGATGTAGGGCTGGGAGCTGTCCTGTCTCAGGAGGTGAATGGAGAAGAGCATCCAGTTACCTATCTGAGCAGGAAACTAACACCAGCAGAAAAGAACTACAGCATAGTATAGAAAGAGTGTCTGGCATTAAAATGGGCGTTAGAGGCCCTGAGGTACTACTTGCTGGGTAGACAGTTCCATCTAGTGACCGACCACTCACCCCTCACTTGGATGAGCAGAGCCAAGGACAAGAATGCCAGGGTTACTAGGTGGTTCTTGTCCCTTCAAAATTTTAGTTTTTCGGTGGAGCACAGAGCCGGGAAAAACTGCAAGGCAATGCGAATGCCTTATCCCGGACTCATTGTTTAATGTCTGGAGTTCGCCCCGAGGGGTCAGAACTGAAGGGGGAGGGTATGTGAGAAAGTGAAGGGTGTGGTTTGGGAGAACAGGTATGTTCCAGCCAGGCAGTTAAAGGGTGTCTGGTAGAAGCCCACAGCAGGGAGGTCAGCTGACTAATTAAGGCCTGATATAGGCTGTGTGTCAGGACTAGGAGATGGCACTACATTGAGGAACAGTGTGAGCTGTATAACTGAACCTGCATGAAGGTAAATCTGTGCCACCCGTCTAATGTAACCAGAACGAGAGTCTGGTAGCCAGGCTCTTGTATAGAGAGGGATTGTCTTTTTGTATTAGTTGTTTCTCAGCCGAGAAGGTTTTGTTTTTTCTTTGTTTGCGCCTTTGTAAAGGCAAAACCTGTTAACTCACTTACAAGTGAATAAACTCTGAACTTGAGGGTGATCCAGTCTCTGTGTCCCTGTTTCCTGCACTGCTACCAAGCATCTACCTGAGCGGTTCCCCACACTATCTATCTATCTATCAATCATCTGTAACAGTGATAATTGTTACTGTTCTCCCGCATAGAAAACTTGTCTTGTACAGTCAATTCATTTTCATCATATAGAAACTGATGAATGGCTCTCCATAGACTCAAGTGAAAAAGCGTGTTACTGGAGACTGGTTCACACTGTTCCTAGGCAATGTCTTATTCTGATATATAGAGATAGTAAAAGAACAGATGAGAAACTGACCTACGAATTACCATAATGGAACACATGGGAAATTTTGGTTATAGCACTGAGGACTCATCCTGTAACACCCTGTGAATCTGCCTAGTCTCCGTTAGAAGCAATGCATGTAGGGAGAATACTTGTATACTACAAGCTATAGGGTCTATTTTATGGATCTGTACAACATGGTTCAATAACATGGCCATGTGTATAAGGGTTAAGATGGTAGAAGGGAATTTTTCTTCAGAACTGGGACAATTTCCAAAGTGATAATAGGACTTTGGCAAGTTGTATATTTGACCCCTGATTAGACTGATAAGACTTTGATGACATAATATACCCATATGACATCAATTCCCACCATTAAATTACCCCTTTAATCAAAATGGGACTTGCTCGATGGGGGAGATGTATGTATACTTTCAGCTGCCTAATGGAAAATTCATAACAAACCGTTCTCATTACTAACCGATGCACACATCTCTATTCCTTACTATTTGGATGATTGGGATTACTTGGTCTTGCTTGTTTGGTCTTTGATGTGTTTTCTGCTCTTCATCATAAACCACATTATAAAATGTATATCGTAATATTTCATATGTATTTATATAAAAAATCACTTATAAAATCCTTGGCTATACTGTCATAAATATATGAAACCACAGATAAAGAGGCAGAACCAGGCTGTGCACTTCTGTCCTTTAGTATATCGCTGATTTAAGAAAAAAAATGGAAAACTATCTTATCCTATAAAAATGATATAATGCTGTGATCTTATGTTTGGGGAAAGAGAAGTTCACCCTTTACACTGTACAATACTTTACACTTCAGTTTTTGCATTACATTTATGTATATACTGTTCAGTAACAGTTTTCACCACTGTTAAATGCTTTATTGGATTACACTGCAACAGCGCCCCCTGGTTTAAATCTGTCTCAAAACCTGCATCCTATGAAGACAAACTTGAGCTCATCTGTTTTTTAACAGGTTTGATGATTTTTGTTTTTTTAATTCCTAATTTGAAAAGTGTATTGTCTATTGTGTATGTACATCTTACATATTCAAAAGTTAGGAAAGGTATAGTAGTGTGCAAATGTTTTAGGCGTGTGTGGGAAGAAATGCTGCAAAGTAAGAATGCTTTTAAAAATAGAGATCTATATGAATGTTCACTTCATTTTCACTATGAATGAATTTTGGTAATTGACAAAAACATAGATTATGATGTTAATCTGTCCCAACAGCAGCACAATACTGGGGTATTTCTGCCCCCGTGTGCTGGTAGGACAGAATGGAATTTTTAATAAACAATTAAATGATTAGACATTAACCCCTCCCCCTCCTCAAAATAAGGAAGGAAGTACCAACCCCCCAACGTGTAATTATAAAGAAAAAATACATAACACATAGAGAGGGAGCCTTGTGCTGTTATTGGGACCAAGGGAAGATTAACATCATAATCTATGCTTCCCTTTCATCCCACCAGCAGCACAATACTGGGGATCTAGCAAGAGGAGACCCTAGGGAGGGCCCTCTTGAAGTATAGAACTTAAAACGGAATGGCCAAAGGAAGTGGCATCCATACCCCAGGTGATAAATCTATAATGATTAACAAAAGTATAGAGAGAGAGCTTCAAGAAGCTGCAGAACTGATTTGTTCCAAAGGAACAGAGGCAGAAACAGCTCTTGTAGAATGAGCCTGAACCAACTCAGGGGGGTCTAACCCCTGTGAAGTAAAAGCCAAGTTTATGGCTCCCTTAATCCAGCAGGCCAAAGAGGTCTTAGAAGCCTTGAGCCCTTTATTCTTCCCAGCAAAAGACAAAAAAAAGAGTTTCTCTGACCGACTAAAGGGTAGAGATCTCTGAATATAAATTCTGAGACATCTGGCAACAACCAGGGAGTGAATTTTAACTTCCTCTAGGCTTGACGAACGGGGATAGAAGACTGGTAAAGAAATAACTTGGTTCAAGTTAGAATATGAGGGTACCTTAGGGAGGAACCCTGGCATAAACCTTGATTGCACTCTATCTGGATGGAAGGATATGTGAGGTTCTACCGAAGATAAAGCCTGTAGTTCCCCAACTCTCTTAGCTGAGGCTGCGGCCAATAGAAACACTGTTTTTAGTGTAGGAAATTTAACATCAGCCTCTCCCAGAGGCTCAAAAGGGGGGATCCTATAACCCCTTCAAAACTGTAGACAAATCCCATTGGATGCGCCCTTAAAAAAACTTTTAACCAGTGGGTCTTTGGAAAACTGCTTACCTAAGCAGGCTGACAAGACTGCAACCTGAACCTTCAAAGTGGAAGGACTAAGGCCTTTGTCCAAGCCGTCCTAAAGGAATTCCAGGATCTCTGGAATGGAAGGATCAGAGCTCTCAATTCCTTTGCTTGATGCCCAGGAGAGTACTTAGGATGGCTCTCAGAGTCCCTTAGATCGTAATAGGGACTAGTCAATCATTAGGCTGTCAGATTGAAGGATTTCAGATCCTGGCAGAGCCTGGGCCCCTGAGACACCAGGTTCTGAATTGGGGGAAGCCTCAAATATATCCCATGACTCATCTTTATGAGCTTTAAAACCAGGCTCTCCCTGGCCAGAATGGAATGATGGTGATTACAGAGACTTGGTCTTGTCTGATCCTCATCAATACCCTTGGTATCATGGAGGTTGGAGGCAATATGTATGCCAGCCTGAACCTCCAAGGGATGGACAGGGCATCCACAACCAAGGGATTGTCCTCCTTGTATAAAGAGCAGAACTTCTCTACCTTGACATTGAGTCTGGTTGCTATCAGATTTACCACTGGATGACCCCATTTCAGGGTGATTGCTTGAAGGACCATTCCCTTGGAACAGTGATGCCACAACTCAATTGATCCTCCACTATATTCAGTGACACTCAGATATGTACGGCAGAAAGATGGGTTTAGGTCCTTCTTTGCCCAGCTCAAGATCTTCCCCACTTCGCTTAGAAGGGGTTCTGACTGAGTTCCTCCCTGCTTGTTCAAGTAAATGACAGTTGTCATATTGTCCGATCTCACTTGGACTGCCTTTTCAATCAATTGGACGGCAAAATGAAGTAGTGTCAAACGAACCGCTTGGACTTCTCTCCAATTGGATGGCATCATTTTCTCGAGGAAATTCCAAGACCCTTGGGTTGGAATGTTGCTTAGGTGGGATCCCCAACCAGTGAGTGATGCATCCGTAGTCAACAGGGTCCAGCAAGGTTGGATGGTGGACTTTCTATCTCTTAGCAGAATCCACCGCTTGAGCGATGAGCGGGCTTCCTGAGACAGGAAAAAACTTCTGTCTAGACCGCTGGTTTTATGATTCCAGGCCGACAGGACTTCTCTCTGCAGGGGGGTGAAGATGCAATAATGTCCAAGGAACGGCCTCTACAGCCGATGACATCAGTCCCAATGCTTTCATGTCTGTCCTGATGGTAATTGGCCGAGGAACCAGTAGGACTTTTGCGGCCTTGATTATTCCTTCCCTTCTGGAGGGAGGAAGAGATACTCTCATTAGGCCTGAATCGATAATAAACCCTAGAAATGTCTTCTGGGTTGCTGGAGATATTTGGGTCTTTTCCCAATTTATAATCCAACCCAAATGTTGGAGAAATTTTCCTGTGGTGGATGGATGCTGTAGTAGGCCCTCTTTTGAATAGGCTTTTAACAGCCAGTCGTCCAGATAAGGAGCAATCGTGATTCCCTGGATTCTCAGAGACGCAGCTACCCCGGATATCGCCTTGGTGTATACGTAGGGTGCTGACGTTATCCCAACATGGAAGTGTGGTGAATTGAAGGTGTCTCAGCCATCCCTCTATGACCACTGAAATTCTTAAATATTTCCTGAGAGCAGGAAAAATAGGGACGTGGAGTTATGGAGGTATGCATCCTTTAGGTCCAGAGTGGCCATGAAATCTCCTTGCTGGAGAATGGATATCACAGTTCTCTGTTGAGGCTATTATCATCATCACTTTTTTTTTTTTTTTTTTTTTTTTAAAGGCTCCAGAGGGTTTTGGAAGCAGGAAGACTGAAGAATAAATTTCAGACCCTTGATGTTGCAGTGGAATCTCTTCCAAGCTGTGCTTTCTTAGATAGTCCAGTATTGAGTCTAGAGCCTTCTGACGGACAGCAGGGAGGCGAGTGGTTCGTATAAATCTATCCTGGGGAGGCACCGAAAAATCTAAACCGTAACAGGACCAAACCATCTCCAAGACTCATGAATCTGTTATATATATATTTTTTCTTAGAAATCTACAAAAAAGGCAAGGTGTCCACACAGGAATTTCATGCCTTGGAGGAGGGAGAAGGTAATAGTCAGACATCTGGCTTTCTGACTTTCTGGTCGTCACAGGAGAAACGACAGTTGGGGTTCCCTCTTTGGATCCTGGAACGTCCATGTGTCTGACCTCTTGCAGGTGGTGGTCTTGGAGGAGACTGTCCTCTGCAGCGCTGTATGCCTCATCCACGAAAGGACTGCGGAAGGGACTTTCCTTTCTTTGTCCGCTAGTCTAAATCCAAGATGGTGCACGAGCATGCACAGTACGCATGGCCAGGACCCAAAGTGGCCATGTATACTGCACATGCACAGTACATGGTGTTTGTTAAAAAATGTTTTTGCCAATGATAGAATCCCTTTAAGTCAATGAACAAAAGCAAAATCTAAATCCCTTCAATATTTGGCGTGATCGCTCTTTGCCTTCCATCAGTTCTTTTCAGTATACTTGCAGATGGTTTTTAAAGGTTTCCAAACATCTTGGAGAACTAAGCAGATCTTCTGTGGATGTAGGCTTGCTCCAGTCCTTCTGTCTTTCCATGTAGTCCCAGTCAGACAGACACATTTTCCACATCTGCCTAAAACTTTTGCACAGTTCTGTATGTATGTATCCTGCCACACAACCCAACTTCACATTGGCATCCTATGTCAAATTAGCATGATCCTGTTGTTTGAAGAAACCACTGCATGCCCTTAAAACATTGGCTACATTGTGTAACAAAATCACAAAACCAAAAACCACAAATAAGATGAAGACTACGACCCCCTTGGTTGGTAACTATCAGAACTATATCTAGAGAAGTAGGTTGGAAAATAACTATTTGGAGTCTTAATGTTTTGGCGCCATTAGACACATCTGGAAGAACCAAATAATTCCAAGATTTGCAATCAAGATACGACCTTACATATTTTTACATATCTCCGAGTAAGTCAAGCTCTCCAACCTCAAATTGAACAAGGCACCAAAGGCTGGAAATAATTTTTAATTCCTCCTGTCCAGAGAAACAATATTGGACTTTTATTCTCCACTACAGAAATGTAAGCTTTTAGATTTCTTTCATTATTTGGGACAAGACTGGGGCAGAGATATAAGACCTATACACACGTGGACAAAATTGTTGGTACCCCTCGTTTAATGAAAGAATAACCCACAATGGTCACAGAAATAACTTGAATCTGACAAAAGTAATAATATATAAAAATTCTATGAAAATGAACAAATGAAAGTCAGACGTTGCTTTTCAACCATGCTTCAACAGAATTTTTAAAAAAAGAAAACTCATGAAACAGGCCTGGACAGAAATGATGCTTCCCTTAACTTAATATTTTGTTGCACAACCTTTTGAGGCAATCACTGCAATCAAACGATTCTTGTAACTGTCAATGAGACTTCTGCACCTCTCAGCAGGTATTTTGGCCACTCCTTATATGAACAAACTGCTCCAGTTGTCTCGGGTTTGAAGGGTTCCTTTTCCAGACGGCATGTTTCAGCTCCTTCGAAAGATGCTCAATAAGATTTAGGTCAGGGCTCATAGAAGGCCTCTTTAGAATAGTCCAATGATTTCCTCTTAGCCATTCTTGGGTGTTTTCAGCTGTGTGTTTTGGGTCATTATCCTGTTGCAAGACCCATGGCCTGTGACTGAGACCAAGCTTTCTGACACTGGGCAGCACATTTCTCTCTAGAATCCCTTGATAGTCTTAAGATTTCATTGTACCCTGCACAGATTCAAGACACCCTGTGCCAGATGCAGCAAAGCAGCCCCAGAACATAACAGAGACTCCTCCATGTTTCACAGTAGGGACAGTGTTCTTTTCAAGATATGCTTCATTTTTCCGTCTGTGAACATAGTGCTGATGTGCCTTGCCAAAAATTTCGATTTTTGTCTCATCTGTCCATAGGGCATTCTTCCAGAAGTTTTGTGGCTTGTCAACATCTAGTCTGGCAAATTACTTTTCTCAGATTCAAGTTATTTCTGTCACCATTGTGGGTTTTTCTTTCATTAAACGAGGGGTACCAACAATTTTGTCCACGTGTGTATATGAAGAAACATTTAACCGGACTCTACAATAGTATCCTAAACATTTATCACAAGCAAATATCATTAATATGTAAAGATGGGTGAACCTCTCAAGATTCACTTTGCATTCGGGTTTGGCGGCTCTGGCCCCAGTTCATTTAGGGACAAACAAGTTCGCTACGAACCACACATTAATTTAGCTTAAAAAAAAAACATAGAATACTCTTAGGTCTCCTAGAAACCTATCTATAAAACATAGCGTAGAATACTGTTAAGGGCTCCTGGGAACCTATCTATAAACCAATAGTTTAGAACACTGTCAGGTCTCCTAGGAACCTATCTATAAACCATAGTATAGAACACTGTCAGGGCTCCTAGGAACCTATCTATAAAACATAGTGTAGAATACTGTCAGGGCTCCTAGGAACCTATCTATAAAACATAGTGTAGAATACTGTCAGGGCTCCTAGGAACCTATCTATAAAACATAGTGTAGAATACTGTCAGGGCTCCTAGGAACCTATCTATAAAACATAGCGTAGAACACTGTCAGGGCTCCTAGGAACTTATCTATAAAACATAGCGTAGAGCACTGTCAGGACTCCTAGAAACCTATCTATAAAACATAGTGTATAACACTGTCAGGGCTCCTAGGAACCTATCTATAAAACATAGTGTAGAATACTGTCAGGGCTCCTAGGAACCTATCTATAAAACATAGCGTAGAACACTGTCAGGACTCCTAGGAACTTATCTATAAAACATAGCGTAGAGCACTGTCAGGACTCCTAGAAACCTATCTATAAAACATAGTATAGAATACTGTCAGGTCTCCTAGGATCTTATCTATAAAACATGGCGTAGAGCACTGTCAGGACTCCTAGAAACCTATCTATAAAACATAGTGTAGAATACTGTCAGGGCTCCTAGGAAGCTATCTATCCAATTCCAAACTCTCTAAGGCAAAGATATGTCAAACTGAAAAGTGACATTATTATACTCTGGAATCTATACAGACCCAAGAGAGGTAACAGATGGTGAGTATGAGTGTTTTTTTTCCACATCCCCTGAAGAGGGGGATAAGAGTATAAGAGTATAATGCAGCAGCCATTTTAGTTCGCCCAAGACGATTTCCATTTGTTTGGTTTTGTAAAAGTTTGAACAATTTGGAATATTCGGGATGAAACCGACTTTTTATGAGACGATTTGTCCATCTAATTGAACCATCAAAAAGATGCACATGTTATCCAGATTATAAAAATATTTGCTCAAAATGCCCCCTAAAATTCAGCATGTCTCATCTTATTTGGTTTCTTTTTTTTCAGTAATAGAGTACTTAAAATATATAGGTTCCCTATTTTGGACAATCTCTTTTTAATCCTTTCTCTAAACATGTTGCCCTCTCAAGCAGTTAAGTGGGTGCCATAGCCGCCATGTCTCTGCTGTATAAAACAAATATATGATCGTGGGCATTTGACTCTTTAGATGCCTTGCTCAATTGCAACTGATATATTAAAAGCATGGTGCCACATGGGTGTCAACATATTGGATGAGTTTGCCTCCTCTGGAACATCAGTAGCGGTGGCAATGCATTACTAGGAATGCTAGGATCCTGCTGAAGCCTCCTGTTATTAGTATAGTCCTATTACACACTGTAATAGAAGTGCAGAAATGTTGCAATATGCTGCCATACATTAGCATTGCAGTATGTTGCATGAGTGATCAGACCCCCTAGGTGATCTAAAAAAAATTTAAAAAAAGTAAAAAAAAAAAAAATTAAGAAAATTTTAAAAATATGAAAAAAAAAAATCTAAAACAAAAATATGAAAGTTCAAAAATGTTTTTTCCATACAGTAAACATAGTAATGGGTGAAAAAAAAATCAAAATGGCCGAATAAATGTTTATTTGTTTTGCCTACCAAATAATTGGAATAAAAAGTGCATGAACTATGTAACATTCCCCAAATTTTTATCAATAAAAAAATCTTGTCCAGGAAAAAAAAGCCCCTACACAGCTCCATACATAGGAATATTTTTTTTTTTTCATTTTTTTGAAGTCATTAAAGTGTAACACACACAATATCAATTTGGTATGTAACCAAACTCACCCACAAAATATAGTTAGCATATTATTTTTACCACACAGTGAAAGCCAAATCCAGAGAAAATCTGGCATTATTTCCCTTTTCAATTCCACACAATTCTGAATTTTTTTAAGCTAAGGCTGAATTCATATTCTGTTTAAAATTGGCGGAGAGAAAAGTCCTGCGAGGAGGAATTTTCTCTCCACCAGTTTCAGTATAAAAGTGGCGGAAAGTGGACGGAAACCTGGTGGACCCCATTATAGTCTATGGGGTCTGCAGGTTTCCGTGGTTAACCACTTTATTAGCGGACAGGATCTCCATCTTTCGGGTCCCCATGTGTACCTGAACGATGGAGATCCGAACGCTAGTGTGAACAGCCTAACCAGTACAATACACAGAATATTAAATGGTGTCATGGTAAAGTACACTTAATCCTGCAAAAAAATAAGCCCTCATATGGTTGTATGAATGGAAAAGTTTAACAGTTCTGGAAGGTGGGGAGTAAAATATGAAAAAAACAAAAAGCAGATGAAAGTTTACTTAGAAGTTAGGTTACAGCAAAAAGAGATAATTTAACCTGTCCCTCACTTGTTCTGCAAGGACGTACCGGTACGTACCAACAGCCGGAGCTCCCCTAGAAAAGGCAGGGAAGGTTTATTACTGTCCCTGCCTTCCCCGACTGCTGTGTACACAGCGCTCAATGAGCTATGGGCGCCGCCATGATGCGGCTCACCTCTGACCCGGCGGTCACGTGTTCCATCGAGATCAGAGTCTGTTAGAGCTGCTGGGTCCTAGAGGACCCAGATCAGCTTTGTAGTTATGGGCAGTAGACTGTATTCCTCCTGCAATTGTGGCTATATGTATCAGCCCCAGCTACAGGGGAAATCAGCCACCCCCCAAAAAAAGTGATCAGCTGTCTACAAAGGTCTATTATGACCTTATGGGGACACAATGTAAAAAAAATAAAGAAAAAAGTAGAAAAGTAAAAAATTAAAATTAAAGTAAAATAATTTAAAAAATAAATAAAATATTATGCCAATACCACAGCCTTATCACAGATTCTAGCCCCACCCCCAACGACACAATACAAAATAAAAATTATCGTAACGGCGAGGAAAAACTATTTTATTAAGTTTTTTAGTAGCACTTTGTGCTATTAAATAAAAAAAATGAAAAGTGAAAAACGGACACGTTTTCCCTCCTCTTTTGTTTAAATTTTCCCGGATATAAAAAAAAAAATTTAAAATGCAAAAATAAAAACATAAAAATAAAGCCCTATGTGTCACCGAAAAAAGACGCAGAAATTAGTTGAATAACCCAAATGATAAAAATGTTACAGCCCTCAAAACCGCACGTACAAAAAACCCGAAAATGTGTCTGGTTTTGAACCAGAAATTGGCCCGGTACTGAAGTGGTTAAGAGAAAAAAAATTAAATAAATAAAACAGGAAGACGTGGCGGCGGAGGGTCTTGGAAAGAAGTAGTGAAACTTGGCTCATTTGCATATTGATATAAACAGCCATATCTCAGCAATGGAGGCAGAGATTCACAAGGGGAAATATTTCTTTATGTCTACATTATAATCCTTTTTCTGCTTCTATCTACTATGTATGTTTACACAGTGCCTGCTTATATGACTTTCCTTTTTGATGATTATTGATGGTCTTTTGATTTCTTTCAGCCTGATAAAGGGCATTATTAGCCCAAAACGTTACATATTACTATATTGACCATTATCATTGACTTATATATTCAAGTCTTCTGATCCATATCACAGGCTTCCATATTTTAGTCCTCTTATTAACTTATTGATGTACTATAAATAACCTCTTTACCGCATGGATTCTATCTGTTATCACTGAATAAATAAGCAAGCTCTGAAAATCATTTGGGAGTGCTGTCCATTATCTTTTTTCTGCCATATATAATTGTGCACCCCATACCCCCAATATGGAATTGTGCACTCCACCTCTACTACCAGGAGAGTGCTACCTGTCCCTATCCAATACTATAAGTTGCTAAAACATCCATCACATGTCCGTCTTTCACTATTGTGTGCGAGTTGACCACGAGGCAAAACATCTGTGAAAAACTTCCATTTTTAAAGCCGTCTTGCACCAGAAACGGCACCCATTTTCATAGATCCCCCCATACATTTATGTATGGAGGGAACCATGAAAACGGCCAAAAATAAGACATAACCTATAAGTGTCATGTGAATAGCCCCCATTCACTAACATTGAATTTAATGTTGCTGTGTGGCGTCCATTAAAAGAACATCACATGGCCATTAATCATTGCTGTGTGAATGTAGCCTGAGACAAGGATAAATAAGGTAATAAAGTGAATAAAACACACATAATATAATATAAAATAAATGTTAATGGACAGAAGTAGGAATCAATAAAAAAAAAATTGTCCGCAAATTGTTGATAGACCAGGTAAGTGCTGATTTATTACTTAACTTAGGCTAAGTTCACCCCGTTGGAGACTCCGCTGTAGAAAGTGCCAAAAATTGGCGGAGAGAAAAGTCTTGCACGGAGGACTTTTCTCTCCGCCAGACTTTTCTTTTCACCAATTTCAGTATAAGAATGGTGGAAACCCGACGGACATAGACAATAATGGGGTCCAACGGTAACTGCTCTTTTGGTGTTCCAGCTCTGTGTCGTAAACCTGTGCACAGATGTGAACGTAGCCTTACATAACACTTTTTTGTTAGAGACAGAAGTCTTGGCTACAAAACTGATTAGATAAAAGGGTTATAAACACCCAAAGATCCTCAGAGAATTTAGTAGACTATTATTATCCGCTTTCCAACCGCTAAACCACTTGAGACCTCCGGCAGGTTAGAAAGCAGCTCTGTAATAATCCTATAAAACATCCTTGCAAAGTCTGCAGCTGCAGAGATTGTGCAGCTGCAGGATACGGGAGCCAGCTGTCAGTGACTGCTAGACTTCCCATAGAGAGGTTGGAGAGGGTTAACTACTGTCCCTGCCTTTCTGATCATTGTTAGAGATGATTACACCCATTCATAATGAACCAGGTTTGTTACAAATTTTTCAAAAATTCTGGTTTTCGGCAAATCTAAAATTTTTGGGAATCGCCATTAATGAATCATTATTATTATACTCTTTAGTCCCCAGCATATAGCAGGTCCAAGGAAGGTGTAGAAAATGGCTTCCAAAGGAATGGGACATATATAGGAAGCTTTTATACTTCTGCATCTGCTAAATTCACTCCTGCTTTGGCATAAAAAAACGCAACAAAATCCTCAACAAAAAAGCTGCTTTTTCACAACGTGGGGCCTTTGCCTTAAAAACTTCAACTTGCCCATTCCTACCTTGTCCATTGAGTAGAGTCATTCCTATGTCCATACTAGTTAGAACTTGACAAAACATTTCATACGTGTAAAGAACAGCCGGTCGAACTAATCTTAAGGAAAGCAAGAAAATATACAAATTCATTTTAATTTTTAACCTACGAAGGAATTTTCTCTTTCAGCCCAAAGGTCCATATTGTTTTGATAGCCTTTGGGACAATTCTCCTATCATAATTCAGGAAAAAGATCACAAATCAACTTTTAGAACATGTAAATACATATTAATAATAACTATAGACTATATAAACTATCACTTCTTCCATCCTCTGATTTTTAGTTATTTAAAGTGGACCTTTCACCTCCTCCACCAAATCCACTTCTTTGCATCCTTCAACTCTCCTGATTCCCTTGCAGTTGGATTTTTTTCTCTAGTCCCTAACATTCCTGGGCTACAATATCTAATACCAGCACAGTTATGCTCCCTGTTGTTAGATGGGCGGTCTCAAGCCAAGCCTTGCCCATTTGACTGCAGAGAGCCTAATTAGCATACTATGTGCTGAAACTAACAATACCAACTGTTCAGGAACAGGTCGGACAAGAGGTATCATTCCAGCTGTTGTGGATTCAATGGAGTGGCACCTATTGAAAGATACAAATGGTTGGAGATGGTGGAGGTGGTAAAGGGTCCTCTTAAAAAAATCGTTAAGAAAAAAACTATTTACTTTCTCTTCAGAAGTCACATCATAAGCTCTTATTTACGGGTAACCAACGTACTCTTGATGCATCTGGAACAAACTAAACATACAATTCTCGTCCTAGAAAAATTCCTCCATCACATAAAAGCAGTAGAGCTTTGCAAGCACATTGAATAGACAAGTATTGATAGCGTTGTAAACTATCCAGCCAAGCCACTAGGCAAGCAATCCAGCGATGACAACATAGAGGACTGATGTTTTTATATTCCAACAAAAGTATTGGTCTTAGACAATCGGAATATGAATACCATTATACAAAGGATAGTTCACACCCATGTGTCCTTAGGGAGCCTATCTCATTTTCTGGAAAGTTATTATTATCATCTACAAAGACTAAGACTATTTTCTCTGAGAAAATACAAGGTTACCGCCCACTTGGAGAATCACAGCTTTTACCTTCCAGTGGTCATATCTTGTGAATGGGTGAATGAATTTTAAAAAGAAAAACAAGATATTGTTCAGGTGCACAGTGAGAAACATAGGATGTATGTTATTTAGCATTTTCAACTTGGTGGCAGATCCTCTTTAAATTAACACCTTCTCTACAGATATGTAGCAAAATTTCAATGACTTTTCAACTGGCTTTTGTTGTGTTCTTTGATAAGATTTCACACTGCTTGTTTTGGCACAAACTGGAAGTGCTATTGTTATACTCTGAGGTCTGTTCAGACTCCACAGTATAATATGTGAAGGCTTAGAGGAGATGTGGAATCAATAAATACCATTGCTCACCTTCCTTCCCTCTTCTGGGCCCCTTCACAACGTCTGGTGTTCCTTTGGTGCTCCTCTTCCAGCCTCCCTGAGTTGGGGTAAATCAATTTCATGAAGCCGATGGCTGGAAGAGGACATATCCTGTGAGTGAGCCTAGGAGAGGTGAACAAGGTAAGTAAAAGGTATTAACTACTTTACCATTTAAATGTCTATTGCTCTTATCTGTCATAGGATGAGAGCAATAGACTTTAACAGCTGTAGGGTGTGAGAGAGAGAACATCATGGATAAGGGAAATACTCCTGATTGCAGCTCCATGGTTACCATTTCTTCTAAGGCCCTCCAGAAAATGATCAAAAGGCTCTCCAGCCAGTCATGAAGGAACTGGCTGATATCAAACAGGATGTCCAAGGCATTGGCTCGAATGTCAAGCAATCAGAAGAAACACAGATGTTGATTCTGGCCCATGGCGAAGCTACATCTATGGCACTCTTAGCATGTCAACCACAACTGAACTTGCTATATCCCTATCAAGAGGACCAGGACAATAGAGGTAGAAGAAATAATTTCTGTATAAGAGGAGTGCCTGAGGATTTTCCGCCATCTGAAACTATGGCCACAACGAAGAAAATCCTGGAGTATGTGCTAGGGGGACGACATTCCATCCCATGTTCAGTTTGAAAGAGCTCACAGGGCCCAACACTGAAGCCTAAAGACGTCAAAGGTCCTAGAGACATCATCTGTACGCTCCTGTCCTTTCCTGTCATGAAGGCGGTTTTATAAAAACCTCATCTCACACCTGATATGAACTATGAAGGACGCAGGATCACTTTTTTTTCAAGATGTCTCCCCAGTGATTCTGGCTAAACGCCATCAACTGAAAATCCTAACGGACCGTCTGAGGACACAGAAGACGCCTTATAAATAGCTTTTTCCTTTTGCCATCTCTTTCAGTTTCAGAGGTTGTCAATAAACCATCCACCACCCTATGACCCTCTCACCGCGGGCCCCTCTCCTTGGATTTGGAACCTTCCCCCATTTCATCGTGGCTCATATTTACAGATATCGCTTCTCTTCCGGATCTGCCCAGGGTTGAAGTCTGGAGAAAGCCTAAGAATAAATCCCAAAAAAAGAAAACACATATAGACCCGGACTGAAGCACCTGTAGCACTACCTTAAGTATAATATGCCCAACATCTGATATTTGATCTTACCATATTGTTTCTTTGCTCTGCCATCAGGATAACCAGGATTGGATTGCATTTATATTTCACATTGTTTTCTTATTCCCTGTACCCTGTATACCATCAGTGGTTTATCTTGCCATCTGCTCCCTCTTACACCCCACTACCAAATGCTCACTGTTGATCAGTGCATTACCTTACATTTTCTTCCACTTTTCTAACTTTCCACTTAGTCAACCTGGTCTCTCTCACATCTTGTCTTGAGTGACAACCAGGGCAGATTCCTATTCCTCAAAGGCCATATAGCCAGTACCCCAGTTACAATTGGCAAAGTCTATGCTCCTAACATAGGTCAAATTCTATGGTTACTGATTTCCCTGAATATGTTATCTACGTTCGCAAAAGACCTTACTTTGCTAGGTGGTGACTTCAATGTCGCTCTCCAGCCCTTGCAAGACTCCTCCACTGGCACATCCTCCCTTTGCCTCCCTTAGCAGACTCTCTAAATGCCTTTCTTCCATGATCCTCATAGTCACATGTAGATCTTTTCATCCTGCTGGGAAAGACTATCCTTTCTACACCAACCCTCATAAATCATACCAACGCCTGGATTACATTTTCATTTCCAAACGACATTTGACGTTTTCCTCCTCTCCCTCCATAGGGGCAGCACGGTGGCTCAGTGGTTAGCACAGCAGCCTTGCAGCGCTGGAGTCTTGGGTTTGTATCCTGCCAAGGACAACATCTGCAAGGAGTTTGTATGTTCTCCCCGTGTTTGCATGGGTTTCCTCCGGGTACTCTGGTTTCCTCCCACACTCCAAAGACATACTGATAGGGAATGTAGATTGTGAGCCCTATATGGGACAGTGACCACAATGTCTGTAAAGCGCTGCGGAATATGATGGTGCTATATAAGTAAGCAAAATAAATAGTTATCTCTGACCATGTCCCTATGTCTCTGCAACTGGAGATATCTTCTCTTCCACCTCACAATTATGACTGGAGGCTTAACAAGACATTGCTCTGCTCCAAAGAAGCGAGACAGGCTTTAACCAAATATTTTAAAGACATCCCCCCTATTATTTTTCTTAGCAATTGAAACCCTAATTCAATACATGAGACAAGGACTCACTTCTGGAAGGTGACAAATGTGGTGGCACTCACCATCAGGCAGCTGCGTTTGCAGATGACCTTCTGGTCATCCTTACAAACCCATTGCGCTTCCATGCATAGCCGCGATTTTGACTGACTTTGGTCCACTCTCTAACTTCAAAATCAACTCTACCAAATCTGAAGCCTTTGTGTTTTCTGCCCCCGTCTCTCTAGTCCACACTAGATAAGATTTCTTCCGTTCCTCTACGCTCTGACTCTATCAAATATTTAGGACTCACTCTGCCACCTTCACCTGATCACCTTCTACGTAAACTCTTTTCCAAATATCTCTGGCACATTTCTTACCAGGAATAACAAATCTGGTGGCATAGGCCTTCCTGACTTAGAAACATATTATCATGCTGCTCAACTATCTAGGGCTCTGGATTGGTTTGCATGTGAAACGCCTAAATTATATGTGCCGGTGGAGGAGTCTACAGTTGGTCTCCCTCTCACTGCCACACTCTAGCTTCAACAAAACACTGCCAAGCCGGCCTTAGTCAGTAACGTTTTGACATTGGCAGTGTGTAGCTCGTGGCATCGGGTGATCCGTCTTCTTCCTTTCCTCTCTGGTCCATCTCTTCTCAAGCTCAAGGTTCCCCAAAACTGCCCCTATGCTCCCGAAGCAATTCACCAACTGTCCTATGATTGAATACTCATATATGGAACCTTTCCATCTTACGCGGAACCTGGTCTTTGCCTCAACCCACTTCCTGGCCTACCAATCTATTAGAGCTACTTACCTTGGAGCACTGAAGTCTGCAATCACACCACCCTCCACCACTTGGTTAGAAAAATTATTTCTCCAACAGCAACCCCCTAAAAATCCCTTGTCTATTTTCAATGCCAATCTCCTACAAGACTTAGGGAAAACTTCCCCCTCCTTCCTACGGGCTTGGGATCTTCAGATGTCCTTATGATATCACCTCTATATTTAAACATTCTATGGGCCCATCCCGATGTGTCCGTATGCAAGAGTCCACATACAAACTGACCGTAAGATGGTATAAAACCCCCACACAGATACATAAATACTCCCCCGATGTTTCTCCCCTGTGTTGGTGCTGCCATAGAGCACAGGATCCTACCTCCACATATAGAGGGAATGTAAAAAAAAATTAGACCCTACTGGTCACAGGTCCAGGGGATCCTCAACCAAGTCTGTGACTTCTCCATCCCTCTGTCCCCTACGGAATTTTCCTGAATCTCTGGCCTGCTTCCCCCCCAGCCCAAAGTCTCATAAACATTTGTAGCTTCAGTTGTTATCAGTAGCCAAAACTCTGCTCTCTCTTCTGGGCGACAGAATTCCTCTCCCAAATACCACAATACCTCAGGAAGGTCTCCCAGATTACTCGTTTAGAGGAGCTCTCTCATCTAGAGCTTCGCGCCTACCTATACATTTTGTGCCATGTAGGCACCGTGGTATTCCTTTACTAATAACGCTAACTGGAATCACCTGTGTACAGATCCCACCCCATAAGATAATCTTTTTCTAATCTTTAATGTAGACCCTTGATACAGCACTCTTCGTTCTATGCATTGATGGTGCTGTGTCACCTGGTTGGCACCCGGACGGCACTATGCTGGTCTGTTAACTGTTCATTTGTTTGGTTTAATGATTGTTAGACGCCTTTGTCCTGACATATTGTTTTTCCTTTTGTATGACATACTTTATACTGTATTTGATTATATTCTTGTTTATGTAAAAATCAATATCAATAAAATATATTTGAAAAGAAAAAGAAAAAAAAATTGCCAAAGTAAAGGTCAATGCTTTGTAAGTTTTCATAATCTTTTGACTGTTTTTTTGGTAGTAATGTAAAAATTTCTAGCTGTAAACATAGCTATACATGCTTAGAATAATAGAGAAAAAGTTCAATCTATTTGGATAGAATACAATATAAATAAAGTGCAATATTATATATGTTATTCTAAGGTTGTCTTGGGAATTCTGCTGTTTCAATTCATTATACAAGCTGAACCTGTATAATATATATATATATATATATATATATATATATATATATAACACAGTATATATATATATATGAATATCTCACAATAGGGGGGATTGATAAAGACTGGGGTATTGTTAAATAGTCTGATATTGCCACATAAAAAGTGGTATTACAACACTAATAAATTCTCTCCCCAATGTTTGCAGAAGATACAAAATATTGTAAAATAGATTCCATTTTTTTTTTACATTATTAAAGGGGTTTTCCGGCAAAAAAATATTTTTTTTTTAAAAAAAGGTCTGTTAGTGCTATTAATGGGTTAATAAGTGCACCCAGATATCTTTAGCAGTGTTTTGAGTGATTTCTGAGTTTTTCTGGGAGCTCCTGGCATCTTCTGCAGTTGTTTACATGGTGTAGCTTCCTGCTGCCTTAGCTCATACAATGTATTATGGTAGTTGTAGGCTCTCATGCTATCTCCCTCTCACTCCTCCCCCCTCCCTTTCTCACATACCCTCCCCGGCTATCCCGCCCACTACTAGCCCTTCCCAACTAATTCAGCCCTCCCCCCACCCCATTATACTTACCTGTCTTCTTCCTGTCCAGACTTCCTTCTGCAGGTAACGGCTCCTCCTCTTTTATGACTCGAGTCCCGTCACTGTAATGTAGCCTTCACTCCATCTCTACTGCGCAGGCATGGGTGGCTACTTCGGACTCCCACGCTTGCGCAATAGAGATGGTGTCGGCTTCAGCACAAAGCAGGGTTCTCCGGCTCTCTTGCTCATGCGTGGGTAGACGTCACAGAAGAGGGAAGAGCCGTTCCCCGCAGAAGGAAATCTGGACAGGAAGAAGATAGGTAAGAATAATGGGGTGGAGGGGGGGGGTAATGGTGACGTTCCGTTTCCGGAAACGGGGAAACGGATCTTCACCGGATAATCAGAAAATGTCCCTGGGTAAATATACATTTTTGCTGAATTATGTCATTTAGAAAGTAGGTGGTGGGAGGGTGTTTAGATTAGTGTAGGAATTTATATTTATCCCGGACAACTACTTTAAATATTGAATTCCATTAAAAAAAAAAATAAAAAAAAAAATGCAAGTATATATATTTTTCTGAAAAAAAAAAAAATTTGCATGTGATTACTGAATGTAATGTGAAATTTATTACTCAGGTTTAATAACTTAACAATTTTCTGGTTATAGGTCTTCTTCAAAACCACTGACAAAAAGGGGAATAGGGACGACCCAGGAAATTATAGGCCGGTAAGTCTGACCTCGATAGTAGGAAAAATCTTTGAACAAATCGTTAAAGAACATTTAATTAGGTACCTGGATGGGAAGGCTTTAATTAATCAAAGCCAGCACGGCTTTATGCCTAATAAATCTTGCCAGACTAATCTTATTTCCTTCTATAATAAAGTCACTGAATGGTTGGACCAGGGGAATGCAGTGGACATAGTATATCTTGACTTTAGTAAGGCCTTTGATAAAGTATCACATAACATTCTCATTGAAAAAATGATCAAGTATGGCTTTGATAAAATATCAGTGAGGTGGGTTCACAATTGGCTTAATGATCGGGCACAACGAGTAATTCTAAATGGTTATACATCAAACTGGAAGAAAGTAAAAAGCGGGGTGCCGCAGGGCTCTGTCCTGGGCCCAGTACTTTTTAATATTTTTATAAATGATCTGGATGATGGGGCTAATGGGGAACTAATAAAATTTGCAGATGATACAAAGATAGGAGGAATGGCCAACACTAGAGAGGAGAGAGAGTGCATCCAAAAGGACTTAGACACACTGGAACAATGGGCTGAGGTGAACAAAATGGTATTCAACAGGGACAAATGCAAAGTTCTACATCTGGGTAACAGAAATGCAAGAAGCATATATAGTATGGGAGGAATAGTATTAAGTGAGAGTACAGGGGAAAAGGATCTGGGCATAATAATAGATCGCAAACTCAACATGAGTCAACAGTGCGGTGCGGTGGCTAAAAAGGCTAACCAAATTCTAGGATGTATCAAGACGAGCATTGTAGCTAGATCAAGAGAGGTAATTATTCCGCTGTACTCTGCCCTGGTCAGACCCCACCTGGAATACTGTGTACAGTTCTGGGCGCCCCAGTTTAAGAAAGACATCGATTCATTGGAGCAGGTCCAGAGAAGAGCAACCAAAATGGTGGAAGGTCTACAAACCATGTCCTACGAGGAGAGGCTAAAAGAATTGGGACTGCTTAGTTTGCAGAAGAGAAGGCTAAGGGGAGACTTAATAGCGGTATTTAAATATCTGAAAGGTTGTCACAGTGCAGAGGGATCTACCCTATTCTCATTAGCAGAAGGAAGCACGAGAAGTAATGGGATGAAACTAAGGGGAAGGAGATTCAGATTAGACATTAGGAAAAACTTTCTAACAGTAAGGGTAGTGAGAGAGTGGAATAGGCTGCCACGGGAGGTGGTGAGTTCTTCATCATTTGAAATCTTCAAGCGGAAACTGGATAGGTATATAGCTGGGATGTTTTAGGAATTCCTGCTTTTGCAGGGGGTTGGACTCGATGGCCCTTGAGGTCCCTTCCAACTCAAACAAACAAACAAACAAACAAACCCCAAGATTTTCTAGAGAGACAATAGAACTCCCACCTCCAGGGAACGGCAAACTGCAAATCAAGTTTTGTAGACAACCCACAACCATGTTGCAGATAAATTAGGTTTTATGTTATTTTTGGTTAATCAATTGTCACTTCTAATATGAAAAAATAATATATAATTTTGCTTACACTATCACTCATGACCTCATAGTGTGCTGTTATGTATTTAAAATCGATGGCCAGAGATGAGAGCAAAATTAATCAAAAAAGAAAAAAACAAGCTGGTTGTGTATCCACATTGATGGATGTTGACTTTCTATTTCTGTACTGGGCCAATTTCCCTGGTTCAGGACAGTATACATTTCGGGTTTTTTTTCATACATGCGATTTTGAGGGCTATAACATTTTTTCGTTCAGATTATTCAAATAATTTTTGCATCTGTTTTCAGTGACACATAGGGCTTTATTTTTAGGTTATGTTTTTTCTTTTTATATATATATATATATATATATATATATATATATAGGAAAATGTAAACAAAGAAGGAGGAGAAAAGTGTCTTTTTTTCATATTTTTCCCTTTTTTTTTTTTTATTCTAAAAACATTTTAGAATAGTTTTCCCCCTCCTTTACAGTAATTTTGTATGTAGTGTTGTGTTGCCGGGGGCGAGTCTAGAACCTGTGATATGGGTGTGGTTTTAACTTTTTTTTTAATTATTTTATTTTCATTTCTTTTTTTCCCCTATTTATTTATTTATTGTGCCCCTCATAATATCATAAAAAATTTTTTGCCTTATTTTCCCTGTAACTGAGGCTGATACATTACAGTTACAGGAGGAATGCAGCCTCCTAACCTGAACTGCAGAGCTGATCTTGGTCCTCTAGGTCTTAGCAGCTCTTACAGTTTCCGGCCCCCCTTAGCGGACATGTTTTGGGTCAGAAAGGAGCCGCATCATGACAGCTCCTATAGCTGTGTATACAGTAATAAACTGTTCCTGACTTCTCTATTACAGCCGACTCCCCAGTTCTGCAGCTGCACAATTTTGTGCAGCAGCTTAACACAGGATATACAGGTGGGCTGTCTGGACAAATATAGTCTATGGATAGTGCGAACTGGTTAAATAAGGTCAGTTCTATATGGACAACTTAAAATATGATCTCTGAAGGGCTCAGCACAACCATGTTTTAGGCTGAAGCTCCACGTTGCGGAAAAGCAGCTTTTTTTGTTGCGGATTTTTCTGCAGTTTTTTGAGCCAAAGCCAGGAGTGGATTTAGCAGAAGGAAGAAGTATAAGAGCTTCCTATATATTTCCCATTCCTTTTGTAGCCATTCTTGGCTTTGGCTCAAAAAAACGCAATAAAAAAGCAGCGTTTCCGCAACGTGGGGCCTTAGCCTTAGACTGGAATCAAATGACTGTTCAATACTGGAAACATGGTCCATGTGCCGGCTGTATTTGCCAGGCCACCTGTAGCTCAGCTGAAATGAACTCACTCCATAATGGTGATCTATGATACTTTGAGTTCTAGCCCGACTATACATCTAATGTCCCGTAGTTAAATGATGCTGTGTGATCGGTTCAGCCATGCTGCAGTCAGCCTGGAAAACGCAGAAGTAAGTGACCATAGTTGGGAATATTTTGCAAATCTGCTGTGTGCACCCATAAATTTGGACATGCACTATGGGTGGTCATTTAATCGATACATTTCCTCTGTGTGGGATTATTGGGGATTCTATGAATTGCTATTGAACGGGACTATCGGCACGTTCTCTTTAAGGTTCTCATGCAGGCTGCTGTAATAAACCTTTATCATACCTGTGAACTGAACTTTGTACAGGAAACCTTTGAGCCCCTGATAAGGTATACAATATTAACAGTCAATGATATATGGATGTAAACTGAGCTTTTTGTATAAAGCCCATATTATTTCCAGTGATGAATGTGCAGGGTCTACTCTGTGGTTTTCCCCTGTTTTGCAGCTGTGTATGCAAGTAAATAAGTTCTTGTTATTAGCAGTTTATTTTATTAGCGCGGTATTCCCCTTTATATTGGAATTCATGTTGTTTAGACAGATGAAATTTAAGCTTAACAGATCCAACGTCCTGGTCGTGATCTGAACACAATGTGGGGTCACTTTTGTTAATGTTTCGTCTTTTCAGCACCTGCAGGACTGGAAGCAAATTGAGAAATTATCGAAAATTGCAAAAAACTTTGTACACATGAAAGATTACAGAGTCTGCCGTAAGCAGCAAACACAAAGTCTAGTAGGCAAAGTTCTTGGTATATGGTCCCAAGCACATTGTGGTAAAATCTAAAATGTAGTACCAGGTTATACAGATTTAGTAGTGGTGAAAGGGTTAAAGGGGATTGTTTAACCCCTAACAGTCGCATTAAAATTGCAAAAATCCTCTCGAAAATGTCCCTTTATTGGCACATATATATATATATATATATATATCGGAAGCTTTATTTACATTTTAACCCTTCAGCGATCTAACACATTACATCTTACACCAGTAACCTTTCATCCCTTTCTGCATTCCCGCTTTCAGAACTTTTTATATTTAATTTCAGTGTAACTTTACGAAACCTTGTATTTTGTGGGTACATAAGACTTTTTGATCAGTTTTTATTACTTTTTGTTATGAGAGGTAAGATGATCAGAAAACATCAATTCTGCCATCTGAATTTTAAGGTTTATGGCATCCATCATGTAGAATAAATAACTAAATTTATTTTAGGGGTTGTTACAGATGTGGTGATACCTATTGTGTGTACTTTTTTTATTTCATAAACAAGGGAAAAAAAGTATGTTCTATACTTTTTTCTGTAAAACAACTTAGGTGCTGCGGTTAGCATTGACCGCAGCATCTAAGAGGTTAAATGGCAAGTATACTTTCTGATTGATGGGGGGTGAGGTCGTGAACAAAAGGCGGTAAAATATGGCTTTAATTAATTAAATTTAATCCGAATGAGTCCATAATTCTTTATAGGGTTAAAGTTCTGATATCCAGATATAGAGCTCCAAATCTGCTGCTCCCCTTCACACAACCATAATAAATCCATATGTAATGAGCTACCCCTAGTGGTGGCAGAAAAAATGCATATGAAGGAATCAGAGGAATGAGTCTAGGTACTAGGACCACCCCATCATTACTACATATACATCTCTCCTCTGTCATTTTTCAGGATCTTGGTTGGGAAAATTACAATATTTTCAAATATATATATATTATTTTTTTTTTGCACCTCTTGTAAGAAGAACATCATGTGTGCATCAAGTACTTTACAGAAGTCTTCAAAATGTGGACATTGCCCCATTTGGCGACCTCTTCTTAGGCTGAGGTCACATATAGCAAACATACAAGCCACAGCAGCAAAAATTACCTGAACTTGGGTGTTTTTTTTTTTTACTATTGGTTACCTGTAGGAATCATTGTGAACCCTCCTAGGTCTCATCCTTCACATTGCTGCGAGTTTAAGACCCACAGTACAAGTTTCTGTGTTGCGGTTTTTAGTTGCAGAATCTGTGTGAGATTTCTTAGGTTGGAGCCCCATGTTGCAAAAATGCAGTGTTTTGGTTGCAGCGAAAATGCAGCGGCAAGAAACGCTGAGATTTACAGTATCTGCAAAGTGGATATGATTCTGACTAAATCCAGCCACACATTGCAGAAAAAAAATCTACAACGAAAAGCTACGTTTTCAAAAACGCCCGCATTTTTGAAAATCGCAACATGTCAATTATACCTACCGAAATGCTGGAGTTTACCGTATAGGTATAATAGGGGCAGAAAATGCTGCAGTATTGGTATCCTTGTGTCCTCCGTACTTTTCACTAACCCATACATTGAAGTGACTGGAACCAGCCGCAGATATGGACAAGTATAGGATCTGCTCCATATTTTGCAGCTTTTCACTATGGCCCGGTCACACAGCCATAAAAACTATGACTGTGTATATGGGCTCATAGAAATCCATGTGTCCATACTTACAGTCATGTTAATTCACAGTGAAGAATTTGGTGCTGATTTTGAAGCGGATTTGCCTCAAAATCAGCCCCACATTCTGTCCTGAATCTTCTTCCCATTCATTTCAATGTGAAATATCGAAGCAGGAGGCTGAAAAAAATAAGTGCCATAAACTATCTTGTTGCTGATTCAGCCCCAGACCCGCGGTGCGAAACTTTCTGCAGATTAGTTACATTCATCTAAGCCGAGGAAAAGTCATGGTGGAAAGCCCGAGAGGTGGGAAATAAAAGAGGAACTTGAGGCGGAAGTCCACCTTAAATTCCTCTTCACTTTCCTCCATGTAAACTTACCCTGAGACTACCTTGGACTCAGAGCTGTAGTAAAATTGTGGACCCCCACCAGGGTAAAATTTTCAGGGCTTTTTTTAATGGGCATACAACATGAACCCAGGATGCTTCCGAATCCAGGGATCAGATGAGTGGAGCTTAAGGCAATTTTTTTTTAATGGCCACAGGTACAGGACAGAGGACATCACTGTGAAAGCGCTGGAAGCGTCCTCGCTATGCTGGGAATAGGCATGCACTGCCTACATTATAATGCTGCCCATTGCCTTAGGCCGGTTGCAGACGACCATGGTGTGGGTCAGTGTGCTATCCATGTATTTCAAGAAGAGCACACTGACCCATTCTTTTCTATGGGCCCATACACACGACCGTGAGTTTCACGGTCCCGTGTCTGGGCCGACAGTCCGGGCCGCGTCATATAGGACATGTCCTATTCTTTTCCTATTTTGCGGCCTGTGCTTCTGTGGGTCCTATTCATTTAATGAAAGAGCCGTGAAAGCATGGCCTGTGCACTGGCGGCACATGACGACATCCCCGTGTCCCCCGTGTGCAACCCATGCTTTTAAATCATGGCAGGCCGGTTGCAGCATGGTTGTCTGCAACCGGCCTTATGGGAAGACTAGCTGCAGCCATGCGTTCATTTACAGGTAAATATAAAATTCTAGTCCACTTCTAAATGACATAGTTGGTGAAAGATTTGAGTGGCCATAGGTCCCCCAGAAGCCTTGGGCTCCAGGTGACTGCCCAAAAAGGCCATATTATTATTATAGCCATGAGTCGATGGTGGCTGCAATCCCTTTCTATGTGGTTCTGGTCTTAGAATGAAGCTGCCCAAGCAAGCAGGTAATATAACTGGGGGGAGATTGGAGTTGTCATATATATGCCATATACATACTGACACGCATACAGGGATTTGTAGTACAGCAGCCCAGTCATCATCCTGCTCTGCTCTTGCAGCTAGCTGTAGGTACTATGTCCAGCTGTACAGAACAATTTTTAGTCGCTTGATTTGGGAGCACAAAAGAAACCTTGCAAAAAAATGTAGAATCTGCGCTAATTTTTGAGGCCTAATGGGAGTGATTATTCAAATATCCCTGCTCTGTCTCAACCAAGTTAGTCAAAAATGTTTACTGTATTAGTCACGTTAGAATTAGTAGTGTCTGGAGTTGGCCTTTAAGAGCTCTTGGTAGACAAGGACATATTAATAATTGTAATTGAGGCTCATTATCTTCAGACTAATCATTTATTACTTGTATAGAATTTATTATCGGGTGTATAATATAAGAACGAATGAAAAGTAATTAACTTTTAATTGTCTTAAAAAATGACTTAAAGTCACGGGAGAACGATCATTACATCTTGGAAGACGGAACAAACTTATGGAACAGTTTAATAAACTGTTTGGAGGTCACAAAGTTGTTGACAACTATAAAATTGATTTGCATACTGGGGAGTAATGAATTGTGGGGAGGCAGAAATTAAGCTGTGGGAGACAAATATGGCATGTGAAATAATTGTAAGAGTACCACACACTAGAGGCACAGGCATAGTACTCAGATATGGTAAGATGAGGTGAATTAAAGGGGTACTCTGGGGAGAATAAAAACTTTAAAAAAGTGTCAGGGTACCTACTTGCATCTTTTGTAGTAAGATGCAGGAGCTTGTTTTGCCTCTAGGGGTATGAATGAGAAAAAAAAATGGCCGCCACTGCTCTTCTTCATGTAAAGACAATCCAAGATAGGTACCCTGCTGCTGGATGGAAGGAAGGGGGGGGGGGACGGAAAGCTGTTATTTTTGTCAAGGCTGTGTATCAGTCAGATATGTTTTCTGAGGCAGTAACTATGGCTGCACTAATAACCGAAGTTGGTGGAGCAGCTGACAAGAGAGGTTGTGTTGCTCCACTATCTGCCTGCCCCTACCCCGACTTTCCCCTCCAGTGGTGGCAGCCACTTTGGGGACTTAACACCAGGAATCTAATTGCGGGCATTACCACCGGCATTACCAACTTGAGGTTATGGCCCCTGCCCTGCTTCTAAGTGGGTGCCATATATAAGTTCTAGTGAAATTTAAGCCCTTGCCGACATCCACTGTAATAGTAAGGCGGATGTCGGCCAGGGCTTAACCCATTCCCGTGAAGGGGTTAAGCTTCACCATAACTTAGAAAATCAATTTCAGAGAAAATTAAATCTGCAGCTCGTACCCATTTAAGAGACATCTCCCAGTAGATCTTGTCCAGCACATTCCTGATAAGGAGAAATGTTGTGACCTGCACATTCTGAAGTCATAGGATGAATTGGATTCCATCATTGACTTGATACACCGCTGTACCTTACTGGGGGGTTTCCATCTATAAATTCACTCATTATTGGATTTTTGTAAAGTATAAAATGATTGAATGAATTCCCCCCGGGAACATATAACTAATCTATGTTGTAAGGCATATATCAAGTCCGGAAGTATAGTAATGTGCTTTTAATAAAACCTGCGTAGAAAGACAAAAAAAACAAAAAGATTAGTGTATTTGTGTATTGTGTATCCTATATGTCCAAATATATGTTTATGGAAGGCATACCAAAGGGAAAAAGAAGCCAGGGGACCTGGAAGATAAAGGGTCGTGGTGATGTAAGACTCCTAAGACCACATGTACCATAAGAAAGATAGCAGCTGCAGGTCACATCTACATGGTCATACCTATACCTCACCCTGCACCGGTCCTTATGGTCTCTGTACTGGAAGAGAAAGCTAGACAAGATCAGATACCTAATAGAATTTTTATAGCCAATGTGAATATTTTGGATGGTGAGGGATAGTACTGTTAACCCTTCCTGTCCTGCACCATGCAATTATGTCATCCTGTGTAAATAGTTAACAGTATAGCATTGCAATGTAGTAGGTTATATCCTTGCCAGGAGCTGGTTGTATTCTACAGCTATACAGCTCTCACTGCTGGAGACGGAGGTAATAACTCTGATCAACTAGTTTTTATTAATATTTTTAAAGATATGTAAATGTACAAAATACACCAACAGGACAAAGCAAAATTTAATTAAGTTTTTAAAATATTATAAAATAAATAAATAGATAATAAAAGTTCAGAAATCCCCTTTTCCCATTTCCTACATCAATAAACAAAAGAGGCAAACTTGGTATTGTCGTGTCTGCAAAAGTATAAACTATTAAAATATATTATTTATTCTGTTCAGTGAATGCCATAAAAAACAAAACAAAATGGCAGAATTGTAATTAATTGCCCCATCCAGAAAAAAGTATACAAAATCATATGTACCCAAAATGGTACCAATAAAAAATACAGCAAACCATGCAAAAAGCAAAACCTCACACAGCTCTGTCAACTAAGAAATAAAAAAAGTTCTTAGTGTCAGAATATGGTGCCCATTTGCAATTTTATTTTGCAAAAGTTAAAAGTAACAAAAACTATAAATATATTATATAAATGATTTAAATATAACGAATCACAGATAAAAAATGACTATGTTTTGTTTACTGCTGACTGAACGCCAGAATATTGAAGCCCAAAAAAACAATGATGGAATTGCAGGTTTTTTTCTTGCAAAAATATTAGTAAAAACTGGGGAAAAAATATATATGTACCCCAAATTGTGCTAACTGAAAATTCAACAGGTCTTGAAAAAAAAGTGTGGCCATATCAATTGAAAGTTAAAATGTTATGACTATTGAAATGGAAAAATTAAAAAAAAAGTTTTCACATGCTGAAGTCCAATATAGACCATGATAGAGTTAAAAAAAATAATGGAAACATACAACAAGTAAATACATATGATAGATGTTAATTATTAACCAAGTTGGATAGTATAATTATTTACTTTACAAGCAGAATAATTGAAATGCGAAAATTCCTAAATTTTGAAAAATTTCCAGAAATGAACACAAAACTTAACAGCCAATATTTACCACCAACACACACGTCAGATTTGAAAAATAGGGATTGGGTCTTAAAGCCCAACTAGGCTGTGTCATTAAAGGGGCATTCTTATTGATGTCATCAATAAGAGATTGGTGTGGGTTCGACACCTGGGACCCCTACTGATCTGCTTTTTAAAGGGAACGCAGCCATTTTTTCATTGCATACCATTTGTTTTATAGTGGCTGTGCAATGTATAGTGGCGTGTACATTGCACGGCTGCTATGGAACAACCAGCATACAATGTTAACAGTGAAGGGGTTTTGCACGAGCACTGCGGCCCTTTCAAATGGCAGATCTACCAGGACCCGGGGTCTGATCTCTTATTTATAGTCTATCCTGAGGATCATAACCTATTACACCATGTAACAATTTTCAAAAAAATATTTGTTCCCAGTTGTTAAGTGTGTTTTCCTAATTGTTTGTACCTTAAATGAATAGAAAAAAGTTATTATTCCCTGTAAACTTTGCTTTTGTGGTCAGCACAATGATATTTTGAAATTGATCTATTTTTAAGGATATTCGCAAAATTTCAAGATACTTAAGAAGCTTCTGGAATTGTGAGAACTATCAAGAAGTTTCTAGAACTGCCCAGAATTATCTAGAACTTTCTGGGACTGTACAGAATTGTAGGTAGCTGTATAACTACAGTTATATAGGGCCACTATAGCCCTTCCTGAGAGACGGAGAGACAGGATCTAATTGATTGGGATTGCATAGTAAGTGGGCAATGGCCATCACAGACAAAGGGGAATTAACCTAGACAGACAGGTGTGAATTCAATATCTATTCAGATTCTGATAACGACAGTATTCACACTTTACCCCACACCCATTACAGGAGGAGCTTAGGAATGTAAATGTATATATTGTGTGTTACTCTGGTACCAGGTAATCAATCTTGCTCTGCTGAATCCTCAGTACACTCTTGAACTTTAATACTGCATGGAATAAAGACCATTTTTATCAAGTTTGGAGAGACAAACTTTTTCCTTACAGTTCACAGCAACTTAGTCAATTTAGATGCCATCCAGAGGTTGCATACAACACGCATTTTGCTACGTATGTGGCCAGTTTATAAAGACAAGAGCGAAAAAGTACTCTGTGGAAGCATCTGCTAAGATATGTGAGGCCTACAAAGCATACTTTGGCATGCCTGTTGGTGACCAAGACAAACCATGGGCTCCTCATTTCACATGTGAGCACTGCAAGAAAACTCTTGAAGGTAAGTGGATAAATGCTACTCTCTTAAATAACAGATTAACTGTGTTAATATTGTAAATATCACTAGTCATTAGTGTGAAATAGGCCTAAATCAAATTCTCAATCCAAATATTATTTTGTTTGCTTATAGGTTGGTACAGGGGAGAGAAGAGAGCCATGCATTTTGCTATCCCAAGAATTTGGCGTGAACCGACTGATCACTCAACAAATTGCTACTTCTGCATGGTGGACCCTTCCAAACGTCGCACTGGTAAAAATGCACCACCTGTAACGTATCCTGACATTCCGTCATCTATTGCCCCAGTACCACACTGCCCTGAACTTCCTGTACCAACACCTCCAGACAGAGCTACACCACCTTCAAAAGAAAGCAGCAGGTCAGACATCGAGGAAGAGGTTGAAGATCACGATTTCTCTTCATATGCAGATGAGGAGCGGAAGCCATACTACCCTAACCAAAAAGACCTCAACGATCTGATCAGAGACCTTGGTCTCACCAAGTCCAACGCTGAGCTTGTGACATCAAGGCTCAAGCAATGGAACTTATTAGATGAAAGCGTCCAAGTCACAGATCAGAGGAAGCGTCACCAAGTTTTTTCCATCTTCTTCAGTCACCAAGATGGACTGTGCTTCTGCAACAATGTGGCCGGTCTATTCGAGGCTATAGGTTTCACCTGTAACCCGAATGAGTGGCACCTCTTCATAGACAGCTCATGCAAAAGCCTCAAAGCCGTGCTACTTCACAATGGGAACAAGTGTCCGTCTCTTCCTGTAGCTCACTCACACCATTATCGATGGTGGATCTTTATATAGATGTTGCCTTTGACTGTGATCCCTACAGAACAGAAAGTGTCAACCTATTATGAGGCTCAGTGGCCAGGGTAAAAAAATACAATAAAATTCTTCAAAAAATTTTAACATAAAAAATTACCATAGGCTATAAGAGGATTTTCTGATGACACATCCCTTTAAGCCATTGTAAGAATATTCTCCAAGTTTAGAGGTTGCTATCAAAGTAGTCAGGTGGTTTAGTAAAAAATATGCACAATTTGCAGCTTTGTGGTTAAGTACATGGGACTACTCCTGAGTAGAGATGGGTAAACCTCTCATCATTTGTTTCGTGTTCGGGTTTGATGGCTGGGTTCCTGATTTGCTTCAGGTCGAACAATTTCGGCATGAACCACACCTCAAATTGGCTTACAACATAGTGTAGAATACTCTATAGAATACTACTAGGAACCTATCTATAAAACATAGTGTAAAACACTCTTAGGGCTCCTAGGAACCTATCAATAAAACATAGCATAGAACACTGTCAGGACTCCTAGGAACAATTTGGAATATTCAGGTCAAACCCAGCTCAGTACTAACCGATTTGACCTCAGCAAGGGAAAGGACAGAAATTTTAGGGGGTGTCATACAGTGCCTTGCGAAAGTATTCGGCCCCCTTGAACTTTTCAACCTTTTGCCACATTTCAGGCTTCAAACATAAAGATATAAAATTTTAATTTTTTGGGTGAAGAATCAACACGTGGGACACAATTGTGAAGTGGAATGAAATTTATTGGTTATTTTAAACTTTTGTAAAAAATAAAAAACTGAAAAGGGGGCGTGCAATATTATTCGGCCCCTTTACTTTCAGTGCAGTAAACTCACTCCAGAAATTCAGTGAGGATCTCTGAATGATCCAATGTTGTCCTAAATGACTGCTGATGATAAATATAATCCACCTGTGTGTAATCAAGTCTCCGTATAAATGCACCTGCTTTGTGATAGTCTCAGGGTTCTGTTTAAAGCGCAGAGAGCATCATGAAGACCAAGGAACACACCAGGCATGTCCATGATACTGTTGTGGAGAAGTTTAAAGCTGGATTTGGATGCAAAAAGATTTCCCAAACTTTAAACATCCCAAGGAGCACTGTGCAAGAGATCATATTGAAATGGAAGGAGTATCAGACCACTGCAAATCTACTAAGACCCGGCCGTCCCTCTAAACTTTCATCCCAAACAAGGAGAAGACTGATCAGAGATGCAGCCAAGAGGACCATGATCACTCTGGATGAACTGCAGAGATCTACAGCTGAGGTGGGAGAGTCTGTCCATAGGAAAAGTTCAAGGGGGCTGAATACTTTCGCAAGGCACTGTATGTATGTATACCAGGGTCCTGAATTTTGGAAAGTACATTGGGACGTCAACAATTTTTTTTTTTTTTTAAATAATTTCTGTGGTATGAAACACATATTAGTTGCCATGCCATAATAGTAAAGTTAGGTCTGATAATGCATGAATACTGTATATATAAAAGATTAACTAGATACTGATAACTTACTGGAGTGTGATATCTTATCACAAAACACAACAAAAACCATTGAAAAGACATTAAAAAGGCAGAGTTAACATTCTGTGCTTCAGTGTATTTAACGTATGAAGCGACAACTTAACCCCTTCCTGCCATTCCTCATACTGTATGAATTGTTCTGAATGTATAATTAACGTTCAGTTCCATTATAGCTCGGTGCAACAATGTAGCAGGCCCAGAATCCTTGACCTAACACTCTCTTCTGGAATTGGAGCGTTCATGGCATCTAAGTGGTTAGAGCGGGGAAGCCCCTTCTCTCACACCCCCTGCAAAGATATTGTGGGGTTCTGAGTAGTTGCTGTGACAGCCAGATAGCTTATTAATAGTCTCCTAGCTGTCATGTATGAGAAAGTGTTAGGCCCTACTAGAAACTAATACCCAGCTACAGTAATGCACAATATACTGCAATACATAATTATTGCAGTAAATTGTACAGAGGATCAAGCAATCCCATGCTCAATTCACCTCGTGGGACAGTAAGAGATATAAAATAAACCTCACAGATTGTAAGCCCTTGCGGGCAGGGCCCTCTATCCCACTGGGCCAGTTGGTCACTGTTAACATTGTGTTTGTTTTGTATATTTTGTGTACTGTATGTAAACCCTCAAATGTAAAGCACCATGGAATTAATATAATAATGTACAGCACCATGAAATTAATGGTGCTATATATAAATAATAATAAAAAGTGTATACATTTTTCTCTACAAAACAAAGAAATAAAGTTAAAAAAAAAAAAAAAAAAATATTATATATTCATTAATTAGCAAAATATAATGTTATGACTACTGTAAAGTGAACGCAAATAGCTATTTTTGGTCTCCTAGCTTTCCAGTGATCAAAATGTTGTTCATACCTATAAATGATATCAATAAAAACTACAGCTCATTGTGCAAAAACAGAGCACTCATCGTTCTGACAATAAAAAATAAAAAAAGTTCTAGGTATCATAATATAGGGGCCCCTATTTTTTTTAGCAAACGTGGTAAAACATAACAAACCCTATATAAAAGTGGTATTGCTATAATCACAATGGCCTGCAAAAAGAAATTGTCACCATAACTGAACTTCATAAAAACGAGAAACATAAAAAATAATGACAGAATTGCAGATTCTTTCACAATATCGCCCCAAAAATGTTAAAGGGGTTTTCCAGGATTTATTACTTGATGACCAATCCTTGGCAGCGTTCTGACAACCAGGCTCTTGGATTATCGGCACCGTTTGCAGCCTCTTCCGTACTTACAAAGTATAGTGCTGTACATTTGTCACTTGAATGAGACTGAGCTACAGTCAGCCCAGGCGACCAATAAATGTGATGTCACATGTCACACATGGAGTGCCCCTGATGCTTTATACAGCTGATACCAGGAAGTCCTGTGTGTCAGACCCCCTCGATCTTCACTCAATGACCTATCCTAAGGATAGGTCAGCAACTAAAAAGTCCTGGAAAACCCCTTTTAACAAAAGCTAAGCAAAACATTATATGTACCCTAATGAATTCTGCCTAAAAATCTACTCCAAATTCCACCTGAAATCAGTTTCCAATGGGAGACAGATGCTGATTTTTTTCCTCTATCTGATTTTTCCAGCAGGCGGAAAATATAAGCGGTAAATTCGATCTTCAGGCAAGTTCCATCTGAGAACTCCCATTGAAATGAATGAAAGGTGCAATAATACCTGCTAGTTGTAGTAGAATTTGACTTGGAATTTACAAATTCCATGGCAGATTCCGTGGCAGATTTTGCAGCTGAATTGATAAAGAGGAAAAAAATTCTATTTCTGAATTATTAAAGCAGAATTTTTTAGCTCCTACAAATTCCCTTGTGTGAACATACTCTAAGGAAGCACACATATATATCAGTATCTTCAGTCTATATAGACCCAGCATTAGTGAATGGGACTGTGTTGCAAACTAGATGGAAGTAGCTCTCTGCCGAGAAAACCAGTAATGGAAGATCACAGGAGGTCTGACATTTGGACACCTAACTTTGAGAAAGTGATGGCATATTTAATGGTGGGAAAACATCGTTGATGAATTTTTCCATACATGTCTCCTGTGGAGCAATGAAATGTCCACCTCTTTACATTAGTCCAGATGTGATGACATCATGATAAAGATGTTGCTCTACTCTATGGGAGCTCCTTAGTAGCTTAACCTCTTACTGACCATCTGTTGACTATATATGTCGGAAGATCGACCTGCCGATACATGTTTGCAGGCTTAACATCTGCACGACCTCAATCTCAGGAGTGGGGTGATGAGTGCTGCATATACATTTATGGAAGCCGCCATCTTGTGATCATATGATCGCCGGGTGCTGGGGAACTGGAGGAGCTGCAGGATCATAGAGAACCTGTATCATCCCTGCAGTGAGGGCTAGGAGACTGTATTCTTCCTGCAATTCAGGGTAATAATTAAACCCCATTTCCACGAGAAATCAGCAAAAAAATAAAATGTAATATGTCCCCAAAAGGTCTGTTATGACCTAATAGGATGTGCAATGTGTAAAAAAACCCAAAAAACAGAAAATAAATAAATAAAATAAAAATGCCTCTACCAAACCCACATCACAGGTTCTAGTCTCACCATTGGAGATGCAAAACTAAGGTCCAGACCTAATAAAAGTCAGACAGTGTAAGATTAGACAGTCTGGAAATTCACCAGATTTATCATAGTGGCTGATGCCGGATGGTATATCTGGCACATCTTTAGACTGTCTAGTCTAGGCTAAGGCCCCACGTAGCAACAAAAAAGCACTGCGGGAAAAATCGCAGTGGCAACACATTGCAGTTTTTCCCTCAGCGCTTTTCACAGAAAGTCTACAAAGGTTTTCTCTGCGGAGTTTCTGCTTCCATTATACCTATAGGGAAACTGCCAACATTTCCGTAGGTATAACTGACCTGCTGCGATTTCCAAAATACAATAGTAAATCTGGCTCTATGTGTCCCCTACATGAAAATGACCATAAAGGAGAGAGAAAACTATTTAAAAAAATATTTTAGTTGCACGTTGTGCTATTTAAAAAACAAACAGGAGCCAATGTTGAACAACAAACATTTTTCCCCTCCCTCATTTTACATTTTCACAGATATTGAAAAAAAAATATCATGCAAAAATAAAAATGGAATAAAAATAAATTCCTGTTTCCCCCCCCCAAAAAACCCCAAATGAAAAAAAAATGTTTTGTTCAAAAGCACAAGGACAAAAAAAATGTAAGGCTCTATTCAGATCACTTTTTTTTTACATCCGTTTAACGGATATAATAAACGGACGCAAATGGATGCAAACGAATGGCCAATCGTTTAGATCCATTTACATAGACATCAATGTTAAAAAAGCAAAACAAAACAAAACAACAGATGTATTGCTGTACATGTTTTTTTTAAAGACACAAGAACAAAGTGTACCATAACTTTATGTCCATCCAAAAAAATGGACAGCAACAGATCCTTTTTTTTAACATTGCTGTCTATGTAAACGGATGGCCATCCATTTGCGTCCATTTTTGAATTTGTTAAGAAATGTTGTGATCTGAATAGAGCCTAAAATATATCTGGTCATGAATCAGGCAAAAAGTGGTTAATAACTGAGGTGAACACAACACATATTTCAATTTATTTTGAGTGAACAATTTTTTGGAATGCGTTATTACCAATAAAGTTATACAGGGGCATCTCAATATATATTTTCTAGATTCTTTACACACAGAGTGTTCTATTTCAAGTGTTTTATTTATGTAAATGTTGATTATGGATTACAGGTAATGAAAGCCCAAATCTAAGAAAATTAGAATATTGTAAAATAGTTCAGTATTGTAAATTCAGTGTCACCTGCCAAGGTTTCCTAAGCCTTTAAATGGTCCCTCAGTCTGGTTCAGTAGGACACACAATCATGGAAGACGCTGATTATGGATTGTATTACTGAATTACTAAAATTAATGAACGTTTCAAAGATATTCTAATTTATTGAGATGCAATTGTAACTTACTTGTGAGAAGAGAAGAGCCGCTCTGTCTGTCTTATTCCCTCTCAGATTCTGGGGTTTCTACATTGTCACAGGGACATCAGGACCAATTTATCGTAAGGGGATTTTTCTTAAGTACTTTTCAGACTTGACTTTTTTTTTTTAACCAATTGTCTCTGGTTCATAAAGGATTTTCTTGGTTATGTCTTATTCACATATCCACATTTCATGTCTTCATTCAGAAGTCCATTTTTTTCTTTTTTTGCTGAAGCATGTGTTTTTTTTTTTCACGGATGTATCACACCAACAAAAGTTTAAGAGTCCATGAAAAAAAATGTCATCCGTTTCTCCTGGACCCAGAGACATACAAAGCATAGAAAAATAATCCCCCCAAAAATATGCTCATCTGCTTTTCAAAGATGTGAAAAGTGGATCAATCATGGACAGCACCCACAAATCACCAGGACGTGTGAATGAGGCCATGGAAGTGTAGTGAACTTGTGCAAAAAATTTGTGACTTTTTAAAAAATTTGCAAGTAATAAATAAATTCGGCTTACGCCTACGCACTATGTAAACTACACTCATATGGCCAGAGAGTTTAGAAAACAGGTGCAAAAGGCACAACTCACTATGAAAATGGCGCACAGCATTAATAAATTTGGCGCAAGGTATAAAAAAAAGACGCCAAAGCCACTGAAACAAGTAACAATTCAGGAGAAAAATGAACAATTACTCACCCCCATTGTATGAGGTCAAATGTCCATCTAAACTATCTATAAAATGTAGGGATGATTCCAATCATTAGAATTAGTTTTATCTGATCTAGGACATAAAATGTTACAAATTTTTTTGTACGCTGGCAGTGCCCACGTGATCACTGTGACAAATATATTCATTATGGAGCATGAACTGCCCCTTACTCGTGACCAATATATTCGTCATATAACGTGAAGGGGTTAATGTTAATCTATATATTATACAGGTATTATACAGGTAGATACAGATGTATGAATTGTAATAATAATTATATTTAATGAAGGTGTTATATAAATATGATAATAATTATATTGTGGAATTATTGCATTATTTAGTGAATCATTTTAACCCCTTCCTGCTCTGAAAGAAGGGAATAGAAACAGATATTTCTTTATAATACAGGAAACACAATTAAAATAGTTGCAGTTGTGTTAGCTGTGTGCTTACTGCCCCCAAAAATGTGACAAAAATTGTGCCAAACATCACAAAAATAAATAACAATAAACAAATGAATAAATAAATATATAAATAACAATAAATAAATGAATAAATAAATAGATAAATAAATAACAATAAATAAATAACAATAAACAAATGAATGAATAAATATATAAATAACAATAAATAAATGAATAAATAGCTAAATAAATAACAATAAATAAATGAATGAATAAAAATAAATAAATCAGAAAGCTTTATAGAAAGGTTTCTTTTTATGCAGATTTGACAATGATCATAAGTTAGTTTGTACAACTGTACGAAAACAGTACAAGTATTGATATTTTAATCGAAATATGAAAGAAAAAGGACCAATTTGATGTAGGAATATGCAACATAAGATGTCCTCCAATGCATCAGAAATGTGCCAAAAATCACAGAAAAAAACATTAAAAATTAGAACATGTCTATCTTTATGACAGAAACCACATTTTAGACAGATTTTTTTGGCGCAGACACACTGTAAGGTAAACACTAGACCGAATGTACTGCAATATTAAATACTGAATTTTGGGACTATAAAATGCACTTTTTAGCAAGGAAAAACTTTGCTAAAATGTCCCTTTGTCTCATAGACCCTCTGTGCTAGACCCCCCTGCGCTGACCCCTTCCTTACTGATCAGGAGGCTGTGTATGTGCACCTTAAGTGTTAGCTAATAACCCCCTTTATCTTCCCTAGCATATCGGTTAGTGACCGTGACCCCTCTACTCCATATGACCAACAGGGAAGGTTAAATTAATATGAAATGTTTTTTCCTAATTTTTATTGTCCATATCTGTGTACCAAAAAATATGCTTAATAGGAAATCAGACGTCATAAAATTAGACACTTTCAGTCAATGTACCCCATACTGTGCCCATAAAATGGTAATTGGATCTTCTAAGAAGATAATGTTGCGTCATTTAATAGATATATTAGAGAAAAAACAAGATGAATCCTATCAAGGAGAAACGTTTTCTTATGTGTCCTACTCTATGAGCTATTCCTGCTTTCCTGAAAAATTGCAAGTGACAGTCCTCACCAAAATACAACATGTGAATGTGACCTAGACTCCACCCCAGATAAAGGTGCGCACATACAGACGGAAATCATAGAGAATAATCAGTCCCCGGGCCCCAGGCCAAGATAAATAGTTTCCAGCAGTCTATAAATACAGAGGAGTGGAGGGGAGAGGTCATCATGTAACACGCTCAAGTCTCCCTCACACAAGTCACACTCATTCAGGATGAAGACAACGTGGACTCTGCTCATCCTTGGGCTCCTTCTGTGTCACCTTGACTGCCTGCAAGGTAGGTGCTATATAAAGTCATGGATAGCCACAGAGCAGCCTGGTCCTCCACTCCGCACTTCTCTCCCACACCCGATATGATGCACTTACTCTAGAAATATCTATTACATGTAATATCTTATGGATTGTGGATATTAGAACAATGATCAGATATTCAGATTTATTTATCTGTATTTTTTAAATAAGGAAAACACTTTACTGTTTTTCTGTATATGAATAATGTATGATTGGATTTTTTAATATTATGATATATAGTTAGATAGATAGCTAGATAGATAAACATTTACTTCTGCTGTATGGGACTGTATAAGATTGCTGTCCAGCATTCCCATAGAAGTGAATGAAGCAGCCCTTCATATGCACCGCTGCTCCATTCACAAAGGCACTCAATGGAACTTGTGGCCCCCTGTTGTTCCAATCAATCTGGGTCCAAGTGATCGGACTCCAAGCATTCAGATATATCTTCTTTCCTGTAGGGATAAATGACATTAACGGGAAAAGTCCTCTGTCTGATAGATCACACTACATTTTTTCAGATCATAGGTAGATAGATAGATAGATATTAGATAAATAGATAGATAGATAGATACTTAGATTAAAGATAGATAGATAGATAGACTGATAGATAGATAGATAGATAGATAGATAGATAGATAGATAGATAGATGACACAGATATTTAGATGAAAGATAGATATTTAGTTGATAGAGTAGACAGGAGATGCATAGATAAGTCAATAGATACTTAAATAATAGATAGATAGATAGATAGATAGATAGTTAGATAATAGATAGATGGATAGATAAATACATCTAAATACATATTTAGATAATAGATGATAGATAGATAGATATATAGATAGATAGATAGATAGATAGATAGTACCGGTATATATATTTTTTATAATAATGTTTGTTAATGGTGTTAGATAAAATCTTCTTCAGTTGGATTGTGCTGTTCTTTGTTGCTCAATTTCATTATAAATGTGTGCATGTTCTTACTAGGCTTTATAACATGTAGTTATGCCTGGGTACCAGTGATATGATATGTGACATTTTTGTAATTTGGTGGAATATGACTAGTTTGCTGCATCATGCAACCATCTATTTATCAATGTGCCATGTTCCTCCAGATAATATCTATCTATATATCTATCTATCTTTCTATCTATCTACAAAACATAGGCAGCACTCCAAATGGTGAATCAAATCAGGGTGAATTTATTTCATGTCTGGAACATTTCAGCTCCTCAGACACTTTTTCAAGCCTGACAAAGGCTCTGAGGAGCTGAAACGTTGCGGACATGAAATAAATTCACCCTGATTTGATACAGCATTTTGGAGTGCTGCCTTATCTTTTGTGGGGTTGATACCTGGAACTCTGGGCTGAGCACCCATTATTTTTCTGGTGCTGCTGAGGACTTTCTATACAATATCTATCTATCTATCTATCTATCTATCTATCTATCTATCTAACTATCTAATAAAAATATTGCTGTCTACACTTACGTAATAATATAACAGAGCATTAGATGTTCAGTGCTACAAACTCCCACAATCTTTTCGTCTTACGTGTAGTGATAGGAATGTGGGTTATTTTTATTTTATTTTTTTTTTATTCCATGACATGTAATGACAGTAGAATTTTCAGCCAACCCCCCAGATCATCTCAATTAATAGAGACCCTAATGAAAAGCACATGCTACACGAATGCACTAGCCTCAAAACAACATAGAAATTGCAGACACGAGATTTGCTTGTCCTGATCATTCTCAATTTTTTTTTATAAATATTGTTTTCATTTTTTGTTTGAAAATATGATTTTATTATATTTTATTTTAAGTTATATTTTTTTTATTTTTTTAAATTGTATAACATCTTATATTTGATGGTTTGTTTTATTATAAAATAATTTCTTATTGGTTGTGCTGCCCACGTTCAAGAAGGACTGGGCTAATGTTCATGTATGACCAAAAATATCTAGATACGGGCATTTTTGTGGGTATGATTTCACATAAAAATCTATGTAAAATTGATTGTGTAAAACGTGTAATTTAATTGAATGACAATCCCTTTTTGTATGTTTAGAATGGACAAAAATGCTAGAATTAAAAAAAAATTCTCATCAAATTACAAAACCAGCCACATGGATTAGATAATAAAAATCTCATTCATAAAAATTTGATTAGAGCGGGGCCGATAGGTGCCCCAACACACAGATCAGCTGCTCAGAGCCACTTACTATGCACTATATGTAGCCAAAAGCAGATGGTGCTGTGCCCTGAATAGTGGTCGGGCATCATAACTGCATCTACAGTACCGGCTCGAGGCCACTATACAGGCACCAGTGCTATCTGCTATCGAATGGAGTCGGAAGTGATGATGAACAGCTGATCTGTGCAGGGGTTGTCTGTTGGCCCTACTCCAATCAGATAGTTATGGCCTATCCTAAAGTTAAGCCATAAATAAAAATTTCAGTGCAATTCCTTTAAAAGGAGGCTGTCAACCGGAAAATGGGTATCAAACTAATGACATCACCTTGTAGGACAGTTTCAATACTTTCCAATATGCCTTTCTTATTCTGCATTGCAGCTCCATTTTCATGAAAATCAGAATTTTATTCTTATGCAAAGCAGATGATGGGCTTCAGGGGCAATTCTTGCCCTGCAGAGGCTTCGCTCTGCTAACAAAATATGACAAAGTAGGAGATGTCACTCATGCAGTGGGGGGCAGAGTTGGGCTCCAGTTAAAGGCAATTATCTAGAGCAGAGAATGAAGCCCCGTGGAAGAAGAAACACCCCTAAAGTACTTTTCAGCTAATTTTCATAGGAATAAAACCCTGATTTTCATGAAAATGGAGCTGCAATGCAAAATAAGAAAGGGACCTTTGGAAAGTGTAGAAGCCGCTCTACAAGGTACTGTCATTCGTTTGATACCAATTTTCCTGCTGGTCGGCTTTCTTTAAGGTTAAATTTAAGGACTTAAATAATGATGACCGATCCTTAGTTCAATACAGATCAGACGCCTGACACATCCACTGATCAGCTGCAGTTTCCTCATGGCTTACCAAGCACAGTACCATACATTATATTGTGGATGGTATAGTAGTTCAGTCAGTTGAATGCTTCCATGGGCGGGGGTGTCAGTTATCGGAACCACACCCATCTGATATTGATGACCTATTCTAAGGATATTTCCTCATTATTTAAGAACCAAACAACCCCCTTAATGAACTTCAATAATGACTCAAACTAATACTAAAGTGCCTGCATTTACATTATCCTCCATATAATATAACATTTTTGTTATAGAGGTCAGTTCTGCAGAATAATGTCAACCAGTCAACTTTTTATTCATTTGTCAGAGAGCAACCACCAATTGATAGGACAAAATATTGTGGTGCTTAGCTTGGAGTTTGGGGATGGGGTAGACGGAGTCAGGGGTGAAACTAGCCTCTCTGCTGCCTGAGGAGAACTATAGAAAGATGCCCCCCCCCCCAAAAAAAAAAAAGATACCCAACCCAGCTATCTTTGGTTCCCTGATGGGGCTCCCCTATTTAAAATTATAGTATACGCCCCCCATTTGCAGATCAAAAAATCCCTATATTTGGCTCCTACACAGTACACAACCCCTTTTACTTGGCCCCCACATGGTGTGACCCCTATTTTGCCCTCCACAGTATATGACCCCATTTTTGCCACCCACAGTATATGGCACCCCTCTCCCCCCACAACATATGACCCCCTTTTTTTGGCCCCACACAGTATATGACCCCCTTTTTTGGCCTACAGAGTATATGGCACCCCTTCCTTTTTCCCCCCTCTCACAGTATATGACCCCCTTTTTTGGCCCCCAACAATATATGACCCCCCCCCCTTTTCTTGGCCTCCATACAGTATATGGCCAACCTTTTTTATGGCCCCTCACAGTATATGACTGGGGACGGCATTTCTTTTCCTACTTATTATAACCCTCCAGGGTTCGCTGTAGCTGACATTGATGAATGCCAGGATGCCGGATATAGCGTCCTGTTGTCCTACAGCGTTGTGACATAAGTTCAGCGCTGCCTAGAGGCGGCAGTGGAGATGGCCTGCACAGGAGCGTGGATGGGTGAGTAAAAAATATTGGCTGCTACCTACTGAAATAATATAATAAGTAGTGGCCGATTAGAAATAAGAATGCCGCCCCCCAGTTTATTCCATGAGGTGCTGCCTGGATGGAGTGGGCAACTGGCTAGGGCCTGGCTGCAGGAAGAACAGGACAACTTATCAAAGGTTTGTACAACCCATTGGATGGTTGGTGTGTCTAAGCTACTGACAATGTTGTAGGTTCCAGAGTGCGATGAGCACGTTCCATACTTTAGGGAACAGCAACTGTTGCAAAGTAAGACAACCTATTAGTTCTAACCTGTAGAGATCACCAGACCCTTTTACAAAAAGGGAGGTGCATTGAGATTCACATATGAGGAGGAGATGTGTGAAAAAGAATATGGGGAGTAAATAATATAACTGAGAATTCTAGGGATTGGTGGGGGAGGGTAGAGGGGATGGGGGACAATTAAATTTATCATGCTGAACTTAAGAATCTGAGACAGAGGGAGAAATTTGAAACCCCTTCCTTGGGAAGAGAAGAGCTTGTTCCACCCATGCTTGATCAAGTACCCCTTAAAGGGATTTTCCCATTTTAGCAAGTTATCCCCTATTCATAGTATCAGGTATACCTTGCAGATTGGTGGTGGTCTGTGCAAGACCAAAAGAATAGGAAAGTTTAGCCCTCAGTTCTGAATGGGTCAGTCAGCACGCGCACCGCGCCTTTCATTTCAGTAGGATTGCCAGAGATTTTTGCGCAATAAAAACATTAAAAAAAATGTTTTTGTGCTTTGGGCTTTTTTTTTTAATTCTTCTGCCTACTGAGCTGTATAAGGGCATGTTTTGTAGAATGAGTTGTAACTCTCATTGGTACAATTTTGGGACACATATGACTTTGCAATAAATTTTATTCCTTTTTGGGAGGTAGATGAACAAATAATTGTGATTCTATACTACTCATCATGTGGGACACATAACATGATGATAGTTGTATAGGTCAGGTCATTACTGAGGTAATGGTTATTTTGTGTAGTTTTTTTGTTGTTCTTTGTATGGAAAAACTGGGATTTTTTTCCTAAAAAAAAATCTTTTAGAACATTTTTTCGTCCCATTACAAGATTCACACATGTGATTGTTTCGATAGCTTGTATCCTAGGGCACACTGCCACCATAGCTACCGTCGCCACCCCACATTCCCATTGTGTAGGGCAATGGGAAGAGATCTGAAACCAGTTAGTTGCATGGCTGTTTTGACCAAGGCATCTAGAGGGTTAAACAGACCAGGTTGTAGCTTCCTTTAATGTGGGCTGAAAAGGTGCCCAACTATTAGAAGAAAACCAAGCACCTCCCTATCCCTAGCCCGGGAGAACTTTGCAACGCTTAGACCAGACTGCAATAACAATGCTTATTTGTGTTCACTAATGGTTAAATCATTAAAAAAAAAAATCCAAGCCTTGTAGCGAAATTTGGCACAAAACCAAACCTCTGTCTTTCAGATTAATTCTGAAAGTTTGAAGGAATGCTTAGATAAAAACATTACGATGATGAACATTAGCAGCAATCTTTAGAGTATCGCAAAGTTATTACATGTGTCAACATTCATTCATTTGTTTCTGGCCCGGCCACGACTACGGAAACCAGACATAAAGTTCAGATAAACTCTCATGCAGGTAAAGTCATGATTTCTAGAAACAGTACAGAAAGTTTCTCAGATAGTAAAGGTGCTGGTGGGAAATGTGTTATCTACATCAGTAGGAAAGAGATTCCGTAATTGTTCTAAATATCTTGACTCAGAATTGGAAGTACCATAGAATTAAAGGGATTTACAACTATCCTGTGGATAGGGGATATATTGTAGATAGGTGAAGCCCCTACCACTGGGACACCCACCAACCACAAGATTTGGGATTCTTTGTACCCTGTCTGAATAGAGCAGTGGTTGCACCAGCTGACTGTTTCTCCTTTCATCTTTATAGGACTGCCAAAGAGAAGTTGATAGATCTGCCAAAGATAGCACATAGCAATCTTGAATGGAGTTGCATGGAGTGACGGTGCGCTTCTGTGACTATGCTCAGAGGGGGATACAAGGGACCCCCGTTCACCAGCTTGGTGAAGTCAATTCTGGATAGCAGAAACATTGTAGATCTGGTACCACCCCTTTGATATGATGGTGCATGGAGCTTGTGTCATTGAGCAAATCATTACCATTACAACCAAATCTATCCTGGGCTATTGACCAGAGATGAGTGAACTGGTTTGTAATGAGCCAAGTTAATTTCCTAAAAATCTTGGGTATGGCTGAACCTGAGATGTTTGGAACTAACCACCCATGATTCAATAATATACTCTGGGGTCTCTTCAGATCCAAGCAGTGGCGTAAATAAGGGAGTAGCAGCAGTAGCAGCTGCCACAGGGCCTGGGACATTAGAGGGCTCGGCGGGACCCTGATGTTTTTTTTTAAATTAGGCTGTTACCTGCTGGAGTAACCCCAGCAGGTAACGGGCCCTATTTACTTACCAATCCCCGCTCCTGTTCACGGCCACCTGCATTTCCCCTTCTGCAGAAGCGGAGGTGGCTGTGAGCAGGAAAAGGGATCGGTAAGTAAGGCCCGCAAACCCCACAAACACTGCTATCATACTCTGGCGTCTTTTCAGACCCCAGAGTATAATGATCGGAGGGCCAGGGGAGGTGAGGGAACATAAAAAACACTGTTACTCACCTGTCCTGAGCTCCAGCATTCTCCGGCAGTCTTAGGGCTTGTTTGGTGACGTACCAGACGTCACGTGGGCCAGGCTGGCATCATTATGCATCATGATGCCGGCCTGGCTCACGTAACGCTTGGTCCAACATTAAAGAAAGCAGAAAGAAGCGGGGAGTGCACCGGAGCCAGGGAGAGGTAAGTAACATTGTTTTTTATGTTTGTATCCTCCCCCTCTCCGATCATTAAATTCTGGTGTTTGAAAAGACCCCATAGTATAATAATTGTTCATGGGTGGTCTACAATGGGGCATAATACTGTGTGCAGGGGCCACTATGGGGCATAATACTGCATGAAAAAAAAATGTGTTTCTTAAAGTCGCCATATTCTGTCACTCGTAACTTTTTTATATTTCCGTGTACGGGGATGTATAGGGTGTCTTTTTTGCAGGACCAGATGTACTCTTTAGTTATACCATTTGGGGGAATTTCTTTTGCTTTGATCACTTTTTATTCAAATTTTATGAGAGGCAAAACAGCGAAAAAACGGCAGTTTGGCACTTTTGATTTTTTTCCCCGCTACGGCTTATACCATACGGGAAAAATATTTTTATAATTTTGTAGACCAGGCATTTTCAGTTTTTTTTTTGATCCTTTAATTCTTTTAAAAAATGTTTTTATTTTATTTATTTATTTATTTTTTGCCAGCTATCCAACCAAAAATGGCGGCGCACATGTGCCTCATGGAAAATGGTGCCTTGGTCAGCTTTGACCGAATCGCCAGGGGCTTTAATGCAGCAGCAGAGACCAGGCGGTTATGGAAGACGCTCAGCTCCTGAGTGTCCACCATACTTAAATACCCGACATCCGCCTTACTATTACGGGAAAGTGTTAAAGTATCTATTCACATAAACGTTGGTTTAACAGTCCACGTGAACGATCTGATAGAACAAGCTATTTCCTGGGCTGAGTTCATGGATCCCTCAATAGACACATGGCTATAAGGGACTCTATGAAATCAGATTACCCTCGGGTATGTACTTTGTTCATGGCCGAGTGCAGGGCTTTGCCATATAGATGTAGCCTAACAATCACAAAGCATATGACTGCAGACCATATGATGTTAAAGTGGAGAAGACAATGAAACCTCTCCAAAAGACCTCTTTGAGAAGACCACTGCCTTGTCCAGACCGTATATTATGCACACTTCCATCTTTATTCAGTAGACCACCCCCAATAGACCACTTTTCAATGCAATTTTAGGTGGTTATATAAAAGAGATTCCACTGTATATGGTTCACTTGCCTTACAAGGTGGCTATCCAGATGTAAAGTAGGAGAAAGAGAAGGAGATGAAGATCTAGATGGAGGAAATAAAGAAGCTGGAGGTACCGATGTAAATGGAGAAGGAGGTACAAATCTACATGTAAGTGGCTACAGAGACTAACAAGTGTCACTGATAGAATATCTCTTCATGTAGATTTTATGGTTTCCAGATATTGGTATTTCCTACAGAACATTTGAACATTGCAGGAAAGTTCGCCTCCAGGTCACGTGACTACTGCCCTGCCGAGTGGATTTGGAAGCTGAAGTCATATTGTAGAATGAGTAATAGAGTTGTCAGGGTGTTGTGCAACAGAAGGAACAATTCATCTGCCTGTAAAATAAACACCAATGCCAAATTTATTTCTCTAAAAGAAACAGCACATTATACAGGGAGCGGGGTAATAGGTTCCAGCTTCACGTTCCAGCACAGAACATAAATGATTTCATATTTCAGCAAAATATTTTAAAATAAACATAAACATTTCTAGGTCAAAAAATGCAGTTTATAGTTTTATGTCCACATTAATTGTAGTGTGAGGAACAATGGGTAATATAACAGCGAAAACCATACCCCAGAAACAGTCAGTATCATTACTCCTATTAGATGAAATGTCTCTCTCATATCTATCTATCTATCTATCTATCTATCTATCTATCTATCTATCTATCTATCTATCTATCTATCTCTTTTTCTCATATCTATCTCTCATCTCACTATATCACATCTATAGATCTATCTCTCATATTACTGTCATATCTATTTGTCTGAAAAAAAAAGTTTAAGGCACAATAATGACTAAGAGAGGATGCAAATCCCTCCAGTATAGAAATAAGAAAATGGGCAGCACTCCAAATTATGAAAAAAAAAGTGATGTATACATTATTCCAGGAACAGCGTCATTCTGGTTCAATGTAAATGGAGAAGGAGGTGCAGATCACCTCGTACTGAAACGTCATTATCTATTTATCTATCTATCTATCTATCTATCTATCTATCTATCTATCCCATATCTATCTATCTATCGATCTATCTATCTATCTATCTATCTATCTATTATCTATCTATCTAGCTACAAAAATCCAAAATCTAGCTGTATATCTACAGCAGGGGTCGGCAACCTATGGCACGCGTGCCACTCTTGGCACGCGAGGCTTATTTCCCTGGCACCCGTCCGCGGACTCCTCACCCAGCAGTTTCGATCGGACCAAACACGTCCGAAACGAAACTGCTATTATTATACTGTGGGGTCTCTTCAGACCCCCGAGTATAATAAGCGGAGCTCCTGGGGAGGTGATGAAACATAAAAAACAATGTTACTCACTATTCCACGCCCCGCAGCCGCTGTGTACTCTTCAGGCGCTTCTGCCTGAAGTCAGCTGACAGGGCCTCAGGGGTCGCGTCTGCGTTTGACGTCATTACGCATAATGACGCGACGCGACCCCTGAGACTCAATGAGCGGTCGCTGACTACAGGCAGAAGAGCCCGAAGATACAGAGCGGCTGCGGAGCGTGGAATAGTGAGTAACATTTTTTTTCATGTTTCATCACCTCTCTTTGCCCTCCACTTATTATACTCGGGGGGTCTGAAGAGACCCCACAGTATAATAATAGCTAGTGAGTGGCACAAATTGGAATATTATAGAAGATAGAATATTATACCGTGTGCAGGGGCTACTATGGAGGATAACACAGTGTGCTGGGGCCACTATGGGACATATACTGTGTGCAGGGGCCACTATGGGACATATACCGTGTGCAGGGGCCACTATGGGACATATACCGTGTGCAGGGGCCACTATGGGACATATACCGTGTGCAGGGGCCGCTATGGGACATATACCGTGTGCAGGGGCCACTATAGAGCATAATACCGTGTGCAGGGGCCCCTATAGAGCCTAATACCGTGTGCAGGGGCCGCTATGGGACATATACCATGTGCAGGGGCCGGTATGGGACATATACTGTGTGTAGGCGCCGCTATGGGACATATACCGTGTGCAGGGGCCGCTATAGGACATATACCGTGTGTAGGGGCCGCTATGAGACATATTGCTGTGTGCAGGGGTCGCTATGGGACAAATACTGTGTACAGGGGCCGCTATGGGACATAATACCGTGTGCAGGGACCGCTATGGGACAAATACCGTGTACAGAGGCCGCTATGGGACATAATACCGTGTGCAGAGGCCGCTATGGGACATAATACTGTGTGCAGAGGCTGCAATGGGACATATACAATGTTGCAGGGGCCGCTATGGGACATGATACCGTGTACAGGCGCTGCTATGGGACATAATACCGTGTGCAAGGATTGCTATGGCTGTGGGACATAATACCAGTGCAGGGACCACTATGGCACATTATCCTGTATAATGGTGTCTTTTCTATATTAAGGATGTGTTTTTGCACAGAAAACTCAAGCTTTGTTTTTTTTTTTGTGCAAAAATGCACCAGTTTTACATCGAATAAAAAAGTTCCAGTGGCCTAAGAATATAGCTGCATCCAGATACATAGTGTGTTTTCACCATAAGGTGCTGCCATACGGTGCTCCTGGACACATTTACCACTAGTTGGGGGCTGCACATGGACTTTCATTGCTTCTAATCAGAAAGTACAGGAGCGTCCCAGGAAATAGCAGTAAACGCATGTGTCCTAAAGCATCTGGTGGCAGCACTTCTGTGATATGGTTTGTGGTATATGACTTTAGTTTAGAGGTCGTCAGACTTACAATTATTGACCTGCACTCCGAGTACCTCATCTTTGATTTTTTTTATTAAAATCGGCGCGCCGAACAGAAAAGGTTGCCTACCCCGATATACAGTATCTATCTATCTATCATCCACAGTAAAAAAAAAATCCAAAAATAGGTCAGCCCTCCAATGAAGGCAAAGAAAAACAGTAACATTTCAGTCTATACAGGACATTTATCGAGGCTTGAGAAAGGTCCTGTTTGGACTGAAACATTGTGCATGGGCTAATAAATGTTCACTTTTTTTCATTTACGTTGGAGCGCTGTGCTGTGTATGGAGTTTTTTTGCATTGAAGAGACTATAAGTCTGTTGGTCTTAGGACATGAACCCTCACTCTTTGTTTAGCTGGCGCTGCTGCTTTTTTGTTTTTTATTTGTCAGTACAGTGTCTGATGTATGTCTCTTTATGTGGGTCATTGTTAGAGATGGGCAAATCGATTTGTACCGAGCTGGGTTCAACCTGAATGTTACAAAATGTTATTTATTATGGTTACTTATATAGCACCATCATATTCCGCAGCGCTTTACAGACATTGTCAGTCACTGTCACATATAGGGATCACAATCTACATTCCCTATCAGTATGTCTTTGGGGTGTGGGAGGAAACCCACGCAAACACGAGGAGAATATACAAACTCCTTGCAGATGTTGTCCTTGGCAGGATTTGAACCCAGGACTCCAGCGCTGCAAGACTGTAGTGCTAATCACTGAGCCACCATGCTGCCCGAAAAGTTAATTCTTTTACGAAACTGAACTAGTGGAGATTTATCTTGGACAAACTAAAATGGCCACCACATTATACTCTGGGGTCTCTTCAGTAGTAGCTTTCTGTCTAGCCTTTGCCTCTGACTGTTTCTGCCCTGGGGTCAGTAGTTGATACCTGGATCTTGCCTTGAATTCGGACCCTCTTATTATTAGTATTATATTATTTGAGTTTTTTATTTCAACCAGTTTTATGTAAATGAAGCTTAACCTGCCATGTGGCTGAGAAGATGGCCTGACCTAGATGTTATCTCACCTTCCCAATGTGTCTACAGTGTATAAAAATAACCTGGGTAGCTTCTTAAATAATCTACCCAGTATATTATACAGACATGCAGGCTTGTTGAGATGCTGTACAAATGAAGCACTATGAATGTACAGTGCAATGCCAGGGTGTGCTGGGGCCCACATGGCTAAAGAGCCCACCAGGGGATTCACCTGTTCACCTGTGGTCCAGTCTGAGCCTGGTCCCCAGCCTGTTTAAAATGAGTTTGGACATGAATTGAATATGATGCCTCACTCCTCTACCATTGGTTTACCCATGTACAATGTTCCTTGCTCAATATGGGTTTATGTGATTTATGGGGTTATGTACCTTTTGCGCATGCACAATATATGGCCCTTTACTAATATGGTACTGGATGTTTCTGCGCATGCATGTCTTTATGCGTTGGTATCTTCTCACTCCTCTAACATGCACTATGGGATGCAGTGTAGGTCCTAAGTAATGAAGTCCAGATTCTGGCGCTTATAGGTGGAATATTAGTCAAATACAGTTGAGGTTGGCAGAATATGATAAAATAATTAACGTGGTCAATCATCTTCACCGATCCCCCGCTGCTCTGTCCTGACATGGCCAACCCCTCTGGTCTCTGTTTTCTGTGTGGACATGCAGGAAAGGAAATTGTTACCCACCTCAGCCAGGGTTTGGATAAAAAGGATGCATTTTCTGTGGGTTGGAATGGCCCACAGGGAACATGGAGCAGCCATGACTGGTCAGGGTCAGAATGGAGCAGCGGGAGATAGGTGGAGGTCTGTAGCCATGTTAATAATTTTATCATTCTCAGCTGACCTCAGCTATATATGATTCCCCCTACAAGCACCACCGCTCTCCTGCATTTGGATTTCATTACTCAGGAGAGTGGCGGCCAAGCTCAACATAGAGGTGGTTTTAACCATAAAACCTCTTCCTTGTGTGTGTCCCTGAGTTGCAAGCCTCTTCATAAACTAAGTGCATCCTCCGGGTTTTATGCCCCTCAAATCAAAATGTATTCTAGCTCCTCGCAGGTGTAGATTTTGGGCATCATTGAAGCAAAAAATCTGGTGTAAATGATGATAAATCTGATGGGAAAGTGGAGTGTGGGTTGCAAAACTTAAAAAGTTGCAATTTTTGTGAAAAAAAATTGTGACTTGTGCAAACAAAATGGTGACTTTTTTCATGGCTTATATGCCAGGTTTCTAGCGCCCAAACCATGATAAATCAGCCCCATTAGGCGGACGTCTTGAGAGGTCTTCATAAAACTAATCTCTTAGCTTATACCAGAAGACATCAAACACTGTAGTACTAGAAGAACTTTCCTTTGATCCCTCAGTTACAGAAGTGTTGCTTGTTTTAACTAAAGCAGTGGATTTCACTGATAGATCTACACGAGAGAATTTCCAGATGCGGTGGTGTAAATGATGGTTTTATGGATAGAACTGTCATCCACATATAACGTCACACTCATAGCTGTGTAAGATTGTAGCTGAGGATATACAGAAGAGAACATTTCTATTATAGTCACTGGCAATGGATTCAGTTCAAACAGTTCTAATATTGTAATGTGTCAGACCTCCCTCCATCCACTAGTAGCCATCATTGTGTCCTTATCTTAGGTAAATGCTGGGACTACTGACCTGAAATTTCCTCATTGGCTAGCATTAATGCTTGTGACCTTTTGGCTCTACTGAATATACCATCATAGACAGCGAAACCTCTATGGGCCGACCATACAAACTTGTACAGAAATATGGTCCTTTATGTGGGTGGTTCTCTCAAAGAAGAAAATGTCTAATCGAGATGGCAATGGCAAGCATGTACAGTCTCATCAAGTAAAGATGGAAGAACCCAAAATGATGTATTTTATATTCAGTATCACATCAACATATTATACAGAACCAAGCCTAAACTAGGACTAATAAAACAGCTCCTTTAACGTGAACAAGTGGCTCCAACCCATAGACATAAACATAGGGGCCCAACTCTCTTAGTTTTCCTACGCATTTCCTACTTCAAAATGGTCCCCAGTATGACTACTCTATGCATTTTAAATCCCAACATGGCTTTCCTCTTGTTCTTAGTTGCCAGCAAGGCATTTCCTCTTATTCCTAGTCCCTTAAAATCTTGGTTCTTAGCAAGGGTCCCATCCTAGACCCTATATAGCTCTCCTTCTCATTCCTGCTCCCCAGCACAATGTTCCTTTAAATAGTGGTCCTCAGCATAGTACCCATCCTAGACCCCCCGCATGGCACTTCTTTCATTCCTAGACCCTACTATGTCTCCCCTTTCCATCGACATCCCAAGAACACCCAGCTTGGGGTAGGGTTTACATAAAACTTGCCCTTTTTGTAGCCCTGGGATTATCCTTGCAAATTTGGGACTGTTGGCGTGTATGCTTAGCATCTAAGTTACAGATTGTAGTCTCCACTCTCCAGCGACCATGCATTGACTATGACATGGACTCGCTGCTCCAATGTGATGCTGACCACTTTCCCCCCTGATGTCCTTTGCAAGTCTCTTGGTGTTGCTTGTTGCAGTCCAGTAATGTGGTGTATAACAGTCCTGCGTTCCATTTTGGTCCTTTAAATGGGTTCCCACTGTAAAATTAGATAACAAAAGTGGCCTTTGGTTGGTTAAAGAGGTCATCTGCTTCTATAGAGGAAGCTTCCATAGACTATAACTGGAGGAAGATCGGTCTCTGGAAATGAACATTCTTTGGGGGAAGGGGAGGTTCTCATAGAGGTGGTCTACTGTAAATCATTACCACTTATCAACATATGTAGTGTCCCACTGGGAAAACTGAAAAAGACAAGTTGATAATCCTGGTTTCTGTCTACCCTGACATATTGATGTTGCACTTTGGTAAATGATGTAACTGGAGAAAACCTCTAGGCTGTGAGCTGAGGAATTGGTATGGCCCTGATTTAGGAACCTCTAGATAGTGAAGGTTAGGAGACAGCTGTTTCTTCCTCCCAAATCTGAGAGGAAAAATTAAGTTATCACTACCCAGTTATGGAGAGTGTTTGGAGACTGAGCTAGAGTCGCTGGTTAGGCTGGACCCAAGTCTGCTCAAAATCAGCCATCATGTTGTTCAGCAGTCAGGAGATTGAAGAAATCTCTGCTCATTTTGTGGATTTCATGTGCAGGAGAAGTCTGTAAAAGTAATGTTATATGGATCTAATAACTATGACCCAGTTTGTTAGCCTTGGATCAGTCAGGGCAACCCTTTTTGAATCTGCTCCCTTCTGCCAGGGCATTGCAGATGTTTTGAGGACTGAAAACACATTGTAAAGAAGGAGATTGCCAGCAATGAAGACACAGACTGACCAGGAAGTACCATCTTCAAAATTCGGCTCCAACCTCAGTAGATGTTCCTAAGCACTGTTCCTCCAGCATCTGGATGATGTTGACTGCTATCACCTGTTCTTCTACCATTATAGTTTTTAGGTATCTAGAACACTGAATCTTAAGTCTAATTCCGGAACTTACCATCAATGACACCCCATCCACCATCATGCTCAGGCAGGCTTACCACCAGGACCTGCACAAGGAACAATACTACCACCATCATACACTCTGCTTGCCCCCTCAGCTCTGCACCAGCTTAGAACATCTAGTGCAGTGGCCATAGCTACTTGTTCTGCCAACCTCCTGTCCTCCCACTACTGGGCTGCTGCACATACAGTAACCAACTAACTTGATACCCCTACAGTGCTCAGAATTAACCATGCAATATCCAGCTAATACCATATAATGCCCTGATACAGCCGTACATGAACCTGCTGAATTGTGCCACAGAGCATCCGGATAAATCATGAATACAGTGTCCAGATAAATAGCACCAAAAATCTTCCCTGTATTGTGATGTATATGGATCAGATAGTGACATACACGGCCAGATATTATATCACCTAATAACCCTAGATGAACCCATATTTTAGTCAGCAGCTCGGACTGCTTTATTGACTTCCTGATGTCTCCATGTTATCTGACTCTGAAGTTTGTGACCTCATTACCAAAAACTAAAAGCAGTATAATCTATAGAGATGTATGATTGTACCGCCAGTATCTGGATAATAAGTAAACATGAACAGGGGCTGGAGCTATGAAACGATACAATAAATGTGACCTGTTTACTCTTCACCTTCCATATTAGCTGCCTCTGATAGTACAATCTGAACAGCGCCTCATTAGCTTCTAGACTCTGAACAGTGGATGTATTGTTCTCTCTCCACATTGTCACACATTCACCTTTTATAACAACTTGTAAGTCAAAGACAAACAGAAGTGAATACAATGTAAGAATGTTACTTAAAGGGGTGAACATAACAATATTTAAATTTGTAGACAAACGTTAAACATTTTTGTAAATATAAATAACATTTTTGCAGAGTTTTAAAGATTTTCTCCAACTATGTTAGTGGTGACAGTCTGCTGTCTCGACCAGTTGCCATTGAATAAAGTGGTGACATGGGCAGACTGAGCGTCATGACGTCATGGCATTTGGCGTGCCCATGTGACCGCTGAGGCTCAATCACAGGATTTAGTGGTGACCCCAGGGTCATGACATCACAGCAGAGCCCCAGACGCCACAAGGAGGTCCAGAAGAGTTAATGGAAGATGAGTATAAATGTTTTTATCTTTTTACACCTCCCCTGGGCCTCCACCTATTATACTCTGGGGTCTTGTTCAAACCAAAACAAATCAGGGACCTGAGCCATCCGAACACGAAATAAAATTTATTTAACCCCTTAATGACGCAGGGTAGTTTGTACGTTAATGCTCAGTGACTTATTTCATATTTTCCTTCCCCATCCTAAAAAATTCATAACTTCTTAATTTTTCTGTCGACATAGCTATGTGAGGGCTTATTCTTTGCATGACAAGTTGTACTTTCTTTTGCTACCATTTCGGATCAAAGCTGCAGAAGTGGAATTCAATCCGAATTTCAGGAAATATTCGATTCGCATCGAATCCGAATTTCCTCACGCTTCGTGGTAACGATTTGTATTTAGTTCAAAATGTCTGCTCTACATGGGGCAAGGAACTGTGGGAACATGGGATCACCCACAATGCCATGCGAGCAGCCAATCAGCAGCCAGTCCTGTGATGTCACATCCCTTTAACCCCTTCACGAGTGCACACGGCATGTTTGACCGCTGCATCCAAGGTGGTAAATCCCCCCGATCGGTTATGGAGCAGGGTATTAGCTGTAACTGACAGCTAACATCCTGCTCCATAACCGATCCAGGGTTTTAACACCTTGGATGCCGCAGTCAAACATGACAATTCTATCATAATTTCTTGCATTTTGTTTTTACGGCGTTCACTCTGCATTATAAAGGACATGGCAGCTTTGTCCAGAGGGTCATTACGATTCTAGTGATACCAGATTTTTACTGGTTTTTATTCTAGAAAATAAAACGTCAATTTTTGAAAATGAGCGATTTTCCTGGGGTCACCGTATTCTGACGTCTATAACTTTTTTTTTACTGTATTGTTGACGCAGATATGTCAGGGCTCTTTATTTGCAAGGCAAGATGTATTTTTTATTGGTACCAATGTGTGGTATGTATGACTTGGTCACTTTTTTTGTTATTTTTTGGGGAAAGAAAAGTGACCAAAATACGTTTGTTTGTGAATTTATTCTTATTTACATTATGTATTTTTAACCCCTTGGCACAGCCAGTTTTGGACTTTATGACAGCCCTATTTTTCAAATATGACATGAGTCACTTTATGTGATAACTTTGGAACACTTATCTTTTCTGGTTGATTTTGAATATGTTTTTTCGTGACACATTGTATTTCGTGTTTGTTGTAAATTTGGGTCAATATGCTTTGTGTTTATTTATGAAAAGATAGGAAATTTGGTGAAAATTTACAAATTTACAAAGTTTGAAATTATCCTCGTTTCATATAGAGAGTCATACAACTCAAATGAGTTAATAAACATAATTTACCAAATCTCTGCTCTATGTTGACATCAAATTTTAAACGTTCATGTAATTTTTTGGGACGTTATAAGGCTTACAGTCTAACAGGAATTTTCAAGAGAATTTACAAAACAAATTTTTTAAGGGACTAACTCAGTTCCAAAGGGGATTTGAAAGGTCTTTGTATTAGAAACCCCCATAAATCACCCCATTTTCAAAACTGTACCACTAAAACAGTTCAAGATGAAAAATACACATTTCAATTTATTTCAATACTATGTTCATTTAACCCTAAAATTTGAACATTCACAAGGGGTTATAGGAGAAAATGCATCCCATAGGTTGTTGTACAATTTCTCTCAAGCACAAAAATACCACATGTGTTGATGTAACCTTCTGTTTGGGCACACGACAGGGCGCAGAAAGGGAAGGAGCGACATTGAGCTTTCGGAGGGCAGATTGTACTTGAATCGTTTTCAGGTGCCATGTTGCATTTTTAGAGGACATGAGGAACCAGAACAACAAAACACACATTAAATTACCCCATTTAAGAAAATACACCCCTCAAGGAATTTATCAAGGGGTATAGTGAGCACTTTGATGCTATAAGAGATGAGCGAAGTATTCAAAAATTCGATTGTGGCGAATCGTGTATCAAAAACAGCTATTTATTGGCTGCAGAGAGCTGGGGTGGGCAGGTGGGTGGCAAAATGGGTGACCTACTGGAAGTCCAGGTGTTTCGTTTGTATTGTGGGTGCAAAAAAAAAAAAAAAATACCCGCTATTATACCAATCTGAAATCTGCCAAAAACTAGGATTTTATATGTGACATTCAATGAGTGAAAATATCTTATCTGACTGATAGAACTTTCCGCCTGTCAGAAATCGCAACATGTTAATTTTAGCTGCAAAATCGTTTTCCTTATAGATTTAATAGGGGAAGAAAAAAATGCAGTGGGAAATGCAGCAAAAACCCTACCGAATTTGTATTTACACTGCTTTTTTTGTGTTTTCTAACTGTGTTTTGCTCATGGTGTTTTCTGGGACTGAGCTACTGATGACCTATCCTTACAAAAGGTCACCAACATGTGATTTGTAGGGGCTCAACATCCAGGATCCCAGCCGACCAGCTGTTTGAAGAGGCCGCGGTGCTCACAAGTGTTGCAGCCTCTTCACTTTGTCAGTCACATCATGTTCATAGGTCACATGGTACAGCAGCTGAATCTCAATGATGGGAGTAGTGCTGAGCTGCAATACCAAGCACAGCCCTTACTATATGCATGGTGTTGTGCTTGGTATTCAGTGAAGAGATGTGGTGCTCATCAAAACAATGGATCCCTGTTGGCAGGGCCACTTTATCCATAGGGCTAACGGTGCACTTGTACTGGGCCCTATGGTAGTGGGGCTCCATTGGTATAGTCCTGCATTTACTGTCCCGAGGGGCTGCAGCAGTTGCATACAATGATGAAGCAGGGGGCCGTCAGTACTGTCAGCGTTCCTCACAGCTCAGCTAGACTGTCAGGAACGCCCTTCTGACAGTGGGCAGAGATAGGTGCCAAAACTAACAGCACCGATATCTCCAGCCCCAGGGCACATAACGGGAAAGCTGACAGTGCACTGAATTCAGCACATTGTCGACTTTCTAGCGTTATATAAAACTGCATGTGCCTAAGGACATGAAATGTCCTCTTTAAAAGAAGAAGCATCAAGGAGGGGGAAGGAGCAGAGCTGCGGACTGCAGAGACACATCATCTGTGCATAAGCTGTATGTGACGGGGGAGGGGGTAGCAGGGACTTCTGTCCCTATTATCCCCCCTCCTATCAATCACAGAGCATAATATACTTTTTCTCTCTGATTGTCACATAGAGGGATAATGTAATACCCCTCTGAGCCTAATCACAGGGGTATTCTTATGTAATACCCCTCTGAACATAACCAGGAAGTTATTGGCACTGTTACCCACACGTTTACCATCTTCGAGGTCGCAGCACCAAAAGAGTTTCACTTACACAAGACATACTCAAAGTCATCAATAAAGTTTACATTTTTTCGCTGTCCCTGTCCTGTCCATACCTGATCTTTAGAGAGTAAAATACGCGACCGCCTCTCTAGTGATATCCGTTACACACTAAAATAATAGCAATAACGATTATTACTAGAGATGAACATATAAAATATTTCAGTCAGATAACACATTGTCATCTATTGAATATCACCATATAAAATCCCAGTTTTTGGCAGCTATCAGATGGGTATAATAGGGGGTCGTGATGGGGGGCCACTTATGAAACCTTTGCACTGGGCCCACCAATGTTTTAAAACGGCCCTGCCTGTTGGGATCCATTGTTGCCCATTATTAAACATATCATTTTACTGTTCAGAGCGGAGAAAACGTCACAGATATGAACATGCCCTCACTAACCTATCCTCAGTTGAGGGTTGTATTATGTGCCAGTTTCCTGGTTAGTTCCAGTTAAGGGCACAGTTACTTTAACAGTATTTACAATGGTGCATAGCTCTTAAAGGGACAGTGGCACAGAAATGCACTTATACAATCCTTTACCAGTACTTGCACTGGGATGCTGAACACACTGTTATGGGGTATATGTGACTAGTATACTTTTGTGCCTGAGACTCTCTTAAAGGGAAAGTTGTGGCTGCTACACAGTTATCCTGTGATGAGCTACTAATAAAACAAGAGAAAGTTTTAGAGAATCATGAGTGCCGCTTCACTTTTTTCTACAATGTACATATCTTTACATATATATATATGATTATCCTGCCATAGTGCCTAATGAAACTGCATTATATAGTGCCCAGATACAGTATATCCACATTTTGTAACTACAAACCTCCCAATTGTCCATACAATATAGATGATGCTATATAATGTTCCTATATATTCCCAAGATTGTAATTGCAGGGCTTGGCTAGTGGTAATCTGTTCACCACCATGTGTTCTCATAACAGTGCAAGTCAGGCTCCCAATGGCGGTGACAGACACATCTTACAGGAATGTAATGTATATACAATTTATGGTGTTTTCTGACATTCTCTTTTCTGCTGTTTTAGAGCTTTCAGTTTATAAAAATATATCTGAAGGCTTCTATTATCTCTTCTAGTGATCATAACTTAAAGAGTTGCTGTCACCAGGTGTGAAAAGCCCAATGACATACATCATCTGATCGTCGCTGTCACCCTGAGCATTTTAGTGTTTTGTTTATCAAAATCTGTTCAACCATTCTAAAGATATAAGCCCCGTAGATACAAGTGTCAATACAAATCAGAGCCTACTTGCCAATTGGGTGGTACAAATGTGGTTTCTTACGGGCGGGGTCTCTGTGTTGTATATCATGCAGTGTTACTGCCCACTTGGCTACTTGACCCTAATCTGCATCAACACTAACCCTGTACTATTATGTCATGCTGATGTTCTGCAATACTATGCATTGCGGGACATTGCACAGGGGATCTGAAATCCCAGCTTTTAGTTCCCTTGTGGGACATGTAAAAAGTAAAAAAAAAAAAACCAAACAAAAGAAGTACACATAGTTTACAATACACACTAATACATAAACAAACATTAAAAAGTTAATAAAAACACCTTTATATTTAAAAAAATATATAATGTAAATAAAAATAAATAAACAAATATGTTAGGTATCCCCACATGCGTATAAGCCCCCACTATCCAAAAATAGCGTTATTTATCCCATATGGGGAACACCGTAAAAATACTGTATACTGCAATGTGCAAATTAATGTATTTTGGTCACCTTGCTTCCCCATAAAATAACAATAAAAAGTGATCAGAAAGTCATACATACCAAACAATGGTACCAATAGAAAGTACAACTTGTCCCGCAAATAAAGAGCCCCAACATATCTCTGTTAACAGTACAGTATGAAAGTTATAGGTGTCAGAATAAGGTGACCCCAGGAAAATCCTTCATTTTCAAAAAGTGACATTTTATTTGTAAAAGGAGTAAAACGTAATAAAACCAATATAAATCTGGTATCACCGTAATCATAATGACCCGCCGGACAAAGCTGCCATGTTATTATTAATGCAGAGTGAACGCCGTAAAAAGAAAATGCAAAAAATTATGACAGAATTGTGTGTTATTTCACATGGATCCCCAAAAATGTAAATAAAATCGAATCGAATCATTATCTGTACCCCAAAATGGTGGCAAAAGAAAGTACAACTTGTCATGCAAAGAATAAGCCCTCACATAGCTATGTGTACAGAAAAACTAAGTTATGAATTTTTTAAGACGGGGAGGGAAAATATGAAAAAAGTCACTGAGCATTAACAAACAAACTACCCTGCGTCCTTAAAGGGTTAAAAGGGGCTTTGGATCGCCTGAACGGATTTGGATAAACAAAACACCATTGGTAACAGTTGGACTAGCAGACTTCGACAGAAACTCTATCACAGATGTAAATGTAACCTGAGACTAGTCACTAGTCTTTGCACTGTTTAAAATATGCTGCTGAAAGATCCCTCCATCTAATCCTGCTCACAGATGAAGATTTGTTACAATGTATTAGTAAAGCACGCAGGCTATTATCAGATCCGAGAAGCTATTGTGTTTGATCAGGTTTTTAGAACTGATATATAGTAACAAAAATGGGGAAGTAGTTGACGCTAACAACAAAAATCTGTTATTAGAAATGACGGCCTTGTGTATTCCAGTTCTGGAATTACATTGGTAATTTAGCTACTAGCCACTAGATGGCAATGTTATTTCATGTGCTGTAATGGAGCCAGCTAAGCTGTAGTGCTGACACCTACTGAAGTCTAAAGTTTTATCAAACTTTCAGAATTTATTGAAATTTGATCTAAATCCAGTGTTTAATGTGGTCAAAAGTTTTTCATACGGGTTTGCCAGCTAAAATTCAATTGTGCCAAAATATGACATAAAAAGCAAGATATATATATATATATATATATATATATATATGGTATATATTAATAAAATTCATATACAGTAAAATAACTTTCATATATTTGGTAAGCCCATAACCTTAACAACATATATATGTTAATAAACCTATGCAGTTTATTAACATATATAGAAGTCAAACTCCAATTTGTCCTGCAAAATAATAAGATCTCATATTACTACTAAAAATAAAAACAATTGTTAGATCTAGAATGTCACAATTAAAAAAATATATTTTTAGCAGTCTTAAAAAGCATAAAATGGCTTGGTCCTGGAAGGGTTAAAGATTACTATGAGCTTGGCCACTTACATCATCCTACCCTGAGGCCTATGGAGAGTTGTAATTGCTTCCTAGCTTCACCATGGAGAGCCACATGACTGCCACATAGCCCATGTCTTGTACAAAGTGTCACCCAGTTAGTCATATGATCTCTCTAAGCCAATCATCTGGGGTGCTCATGTGACCCCTCAGATGGTGAATTGGGGGACAGTTTATAATATGGTTGCCATCACTGTTGTATCATTGTCGGTAGCGATTTCATGGTGGTTTTTCATTGCAGGTGCCGGACAAACCGTGCAGGACTGCTGTCTACAGACAAATGTCAAGCGTATCCCATTTGGCGCCATTGTTGGATATGAGATGCAGTACACTGATAAAGGATGCCCCATAGAAGCGGTGGTGTAAGTCATTCCTATGTACTGATAAAACCTAGACAGTGTCCAATGATACTGTGTATAAATGGGACCAATTGGTTACAGAAAAGCCTCTGCTATATGCTAGTGGATTCCCAGATCCATCCAGTGCCCAGGCACATGTCACCGTGCTAACTGTATCAGGAACGTATTAAGAACACCATGACTGTATGAAGATTGTAGCCCAGGCTTAAAGAAGATCTTTCACCACCTCCACCAACTCCAGTTCTTAGCATTTGTTAATAGGCTCAGCTCTGCTGATTCTGGCACAGTTGGAATTTCTTATCTAGCCCCCACCATTCCAGAGCAGTCAATGCTGTTAATTTTGGTGTTTGATATGCTATTTAGACTCTGTAGTGTCAGGTGGGCGGTGTCAGGCAGGGGCAGACAAGGGGTGTGATTCTGAGCTCTGACACTGGCTGCCTCTGATTGGAGCTCTGAATCACGCCCCCTGCCTGACACCGCCCTTATGACATTACAGAGCTTAAATAGCACATCAGGCACCAAAACTAACTGCACTTGTTGCTTGAGAATGGTGGGTGCTAGAGAGAAAATGCCAAATGCGCTGGAATCAGTGGAGCTGGTGACTATTAACATATGCTAAGAGCTAGAATTGGTGGAGGTGGTGAAAGGTCCTCTTTAACCAGTACTGGCCATAGATGCCCATAGACTATATACGCCTGGGCAGTCCCTTTCTTATTCTCCAAGGACGTACTCATACATCCTTGCAGTTATAAGCAGCTGCACAGAGTCATGGAGGTGCAGAACTGGGGGCGTTGGCTGTTACTACATCCGGAGCTCCTCTAGAGAAGGCAGGGACGGTTTAATACTGTGTACACAGCTATGGGAGCCGCCATGATTCGGCTGCCCTCTGCCCCGTTGATCACGTGATCTGCCGGGAATCAGAGACCGTTAGAGCTGCTGGGTCCTAGAGGACCCAGATCAGCTCTGTAGTTATGGGCAGGAGGTTGTATTCATCCTGTAACTGGGGCTAAATATATCACCCCCAGTTACAAAGGAAATCAGCCTCCCACCAAAAAAAATTACTGTTAAAATGCCCCCAAAGGTCTATTATGAGCTTATGGGGACACAATGTTAAAAAAAATAAAAAAAATTAAAAAATTAAAAATAATAAATATAAAAGTATAAAATAAAAAATGTATGTAAAATAATAAAAAAAAATAACTAGTTCTCTACCATAGACCACCAGGGATTTTAAAATTAACCTCTTTTCTTCCATAGACCACCAATAATACTAGCATTAGCCACTTCTCTTCTACAGACAGCTAAAAAAGTATTTTGACATTAACCTTCTCTCTGCCCTAGACCATCTGAGATTATGACATTAACCCTCTTTCTGCCCTGGGCCCCAGGAATGTTACCATTAAAGATGGGTGAACCTTGCGAGAGTTGTTTTGCGAGGTTCACCTGCAAGTTTCACTTCGGTCCAAACCAGAAGTGGTATTATTATACTCTAAGGTCTCTTCAGACGCCAGCGTGTAATAATCCGAGGCCGAGGGTAAGTGTGGAAAAATATTCATACTCACCTATTCTCACCTCTCTTGGGCTCCCTTACAGCATACGCTGTGCTTTCCTAGGTGTCTTCTGGCCTGTTATGGCCTCCTATATTGATGTCAATGGTTCTGGTTCATTCTTGAAGCCTGTCATTGAAAACTATGAAGGAATACAAGTTACTAAGTTGAAAACAACTTTTTATATTTTCGATTCTTCAAAGTATCCCCCTTTTGCATTCTTGTAATCAGCTTTATGAGGTTGTCACCTGGAATGTTTTTCCAACAGTCTTGAAGGTGTTCCTGAGCACTTGTTGGCTGCGTTTCCGTCACTCTGTTTTTCCATCTCAATTGGGCTTAGGTCGGGTGATTGTGTTGGCCATGTCATCTGACAAAGCACACCATCACCCTCTTTCTTGGTTAAATAACCCTTCCTTAGCTTTAAGGTGTGTTGGGGTCTTCTTGAAAAACAAATGAGGGCCCCACTAACTGCAAACAAAGATATGTAAATACTGAAGTCTGAACAGCTAATAATGACATTATAGTGATGTGGACACTTTGCTTCTCTGCAGATTTGTGATGAATACCAATCCACCCAAGCAATTATGTGCCCCCCTTGGCATTTCATGGGTTAACAAATGGATAAAAAAATTGGACAAACGTAAAAAAGATATGGAGAAGAATGCGAAAAAGACAAAGAAATCTGCAAAAATTCAGTTGGAATGAGACAAGGTACAAACCTTGGAAGTCGAACAGTACAAGTATAATGTAATAGGATTCCTATTTTTCATACCTTTAACCCCTTCCCACCACAGGAATTTTTCGATTTTTTAATTTGATTCCCCACCTTCCGAACCCTATAACTTTTTTTTATTTTTCTGTTCACAGAGCCATATGAAGGCTTAATGTTTGCAGGACAAATTGTACTTTGTAATGGTACCCTTTAATATTCTATATGATGTACTGGGAAGCTGGAAAAAAATTCAGAATAGGGTGGAATTGGAGAAAAACTGAGTTTATGCAAATTTCTTACAGGCTTTGTTTTTACGGCATTTACTGTACAGCCAAAATGACATGTCATCTGTATTCTATGGGTCGGTCTATGGGTTTTTTTTATGTTTGAACCCCTAAAAAAATCCAAAACGTTGCAGAAAATTTTTTTTTTCTTGGAGTCACCATATTCTGACACCCATAACTTTTTTAGATTTGCGTGTTCAGCGATACATAGGGCATCCATTTTTGGGGGGCAGATGTACTTTCTAGTTATACCATATTGAGGAATGTCTGATGCTTTGATCGATATTTTTTTTTTTTTTATGTTTGTTGATAGGGCGTTTTTGTACGCGGGATGTATAATTTGTTTGGCTATGGCAGCCACTCTTCTTTTTTTCTCTAGTCCCCACTGTTCCCAAGCTATCATCTCTGTTGATCGCAGCACAATTATGCTCTCTACTGTCAGGTGGGTGGTCCCTGTCAGTCTGCTCCAATCAATGACCAGACAGTAGAGAGATTAATTAGCATATTGGGTGTTAAAATTAACAGCAGTCAGGAACGGCAGAAATTAGGCAAAAAATTCCAACTGCACCAGAATCAGTAGTAGCACTTATTGAAGGATACAAAGAGTTGGAGTGGGGGATGTGGAAAAAAGTACTTTAAGGCTAAGGCCCCACGTAGCGGGCCGTAGAAAAAAAAGTCCTGTGGGTATAAGCCGCGGTGGCAGAGGTTTACCTATAGGGAAACCACTGACATTTCCTTAAGTATAATTGACATGCTGCGATTTCTAAAACCGCAACAGTCCGCTGCACGTATTTTATCGCAGTCTGTGGATGGGATTCGCTAGAAACCCATCCACTATGCAGGGACTGTAAAATGCTGTGTTTTTTCCGCCGCAGCCAAACTGCACTGTTTACACCACGTGGGGTCCCAGCCTAATACACATAATTTATCTGAATAGATCTGTGCTGATTATTTTCTTAAAAGGGTTATCTGGGGAGTTAAATTAACCTTCTTTCCTTTGGTGTTTTTTTTTTCATTCTGGACCTGAAGGTTTTGGCCTGATTCTGACCTTGGTTCATGTGATAGGAACTATCCCCGATCCTCGGGTCACTCTACTCCCTCCTTCATCTCCTGTTAGTCAGCCCCCAAACTGAAACCTAAAAGAAGAAATACGTTAAAAATCTAAAAAAATAAAAAACAAAAATCTTTTTCCCATTTTAGGCTAAGGCCCCATGTAGCGATGCACCGCAAAAAAACCTTGCAGAAAAAAAACACGTGAGAAACACATCACGTTTTTTTTCCCCGCAGCATTTTTCACAGAAAGTCCGCAGTGTTTTTTCTCTGTGGACTTTCTGCCCCTATTATACCTATTCCTTTTCTGCAGGTATAATTGACATGCTGCGGTTTTTAAAAACACAGGAGTTTTTGAAAACGCGTTTTTTCCGCTGCAGATTTTTTTCTGCAATGTGGAGATGGAATTAGCCAGGATCCTAAACACTTTGCAGATACTGTGTGTGTGGCCCTGGCCAAAAAATTATTTAGGTTAAGGCACCACGTTGCGGAAACGCAGCTTTTTTTGTTGCAGATTTTGCTGCGTTTTTTTAAGCCAAAGCCAAGAATGGCTACAAAAAGGAATTGGAAATATATAGGAAGTTCTTATACTTCTACCTGCTGCTCAATCCACTCCTGGCTTTGGCTCAAAAAACTGCAGCAAAATCTGTAACAAAAACGCTGCATTTCCGCAACGTGGGACCTCAGTCTTATTGTATAAAATGCAAAATTTATCCTGCTCAGTAAAGTCTGTAAAAATAAAGGCTAAAAAAGCACCACCATAAATGCTGTTTTTAAGTCACCTTAAGGGGGCGTTCACAATATTGTTAGTAGTGTCCATTGCTATCACCATTACAAAATGTTAACAATGGACACTAACAGAACCGTCAAAAATCTGTAAAAAATCCCATCGATTTCAATGGGATTTTATCTGCTGTCCATTAGTGTCCATTAGTGTCCATTTACACCAAATTGGTCACATGTCCGTTTTTTCTCGCAGACATAATAACACAGGGTGCAGGACTTTTGTGTCCGTTCAAAATAACAGACTTATGACGGACATCAAACATCCATAAATGTTGTAACATTTATGTCTATGGCTAACGGACGGGCGTCCGTTATACTGTCCGTTATTACTGTCCGTTTTTTTTTTTTGTGCGCATGCTCAGAAAGCAAAAACAAACAAAAAAAGCAAAAAAATTGACAGTATAAAAACAGACACTAACTGATGCTAATGTGTCCATTAAATGGATCAGTTAAAAAAACGGACACAGTAACATCAGTTGGTGTCCTTTAATGTTTGTTATGATAGGTGTCCGTTTTTTCTTGTAATGAACACTATCAGAACAGATATACATCGGTAGTGTGAACACTCCCTTACGCAAAAAAAAAAGAAAAAGAAGTGCTCAAGAAGTCATATGTATACCAGTATGGTGCCAGTGAGAAGTACAACTCAGTCTGCAAAAAAAATCCCTCCGTTAGCTCTAATGATTGAAAAATAAAAAAATATGTCTCAAAACAGTGTTTTCATTGCACAAAATAAGCAAGACATAAATATACAGTACAGACCAAAAGTTTGGACACACCTTCTCATTCCAAGAGTTTTCTGTATTTTCATGACTATAAAAATTGTACATTCACACTGAAGGCATCAAAACTATGAATTAACACATGTGGAATTATAAGTGTGAAACAACTGAAAATATGTCTTATATTCTAGGTTCTTCGAAGTAGCCACCTTTTGCTTTGATTACTGCTTTGCACACTCTTGGCATTCTCTTGAGGAGCTTCAAGAGGTAGTCACCTGAAATGGTTTTCACTTCACAGGTGTGCCCTGTCAGGTTTAATAAGTGGGATTTCTTGCCTTATAAATGGGGTTGGGACCATCAGTTGCGTTGTTCAGAAGTCAGGTGGATACACAGCTGATAGTCCTACTGAATGGAGTGTTAGAATTTGTATTATGACAAATAAAAAGCAGCTAAGTAATGAAAAACGAGTGGCCATCATTATTTTAAGAAATGAAGGTCAGTCAGTCCGAAAAATTGGGAAAACTTTGAAAGTGTCCCCAAGTGCAGTGGCCAAAACCATCAAGCGCTACAAAGAAACTGGCTCACATGAGGACCGCCCCAGGAAAGAAAGACCAAGAGTCACCTCTGCTGCGGAGGATAAGTTCATCCGAGTCACCAGCCTCAGAAATCGCAGGTTAACAGCAGCTCAGATTAGAGACTAGGTCAATGCCACACAGAGTTCTAGCAGCAGACACATCTCTACAACAACTGTTAAGAGGAGACTGTGTGCAGCAGGCCTTCATGGTAAAATAGCTGCTAGGAAACCACTGCTAATGACAGGCAACAAGTACAAGAGACTTGTTTGGGCTAAAGAACACAAGGAATGGACATTAGACCTGTGGAAATCTGTGCTTTGGTCTGATGAGTCCAAATTTGAGATCTTTGGTTCCAACCACCGTGTCTTTGTGCGACGCAGAAAAGGTGAACGAATGGACTCTACATGCCTGGTTCCCACCGTGAAGCATGGAGGAGGAGGTGTGATGGTGTGGGGGCGCTTTGCTGGTGACACTGTTGGGGATTTATTCAAAATTGAAGAAATACTGAACCAGCATGGTTACCACAGCATCTTGCAGCGGCATGCTATTCCATCCGGTTTGCGTTTAGTTGGACCATCATTTATTTTTAAACAGGACAATGACCCCAAACACACCTCCAGACTGTGTAAGGGCTATTTGACCAAGAAGGAGAGTGATGGGGTGCTACGCCAGATGACCTGGCCTCCACAGTCACCAGACCTGAACCCAATCGAGATGGTTTGGGGTGAGCTGGACCGCAGAGTGAAGGCAAAAGGGCCAACAAGTGCTAAGCATCTCTGGGAACTCCTTCAAGACTGTTGGAAGACCATTTCAGGTGACTACCTCTTGAAGCTCATGAAGAGAATGCCAAGAGTGTGCAAAGCAGTAATCAAAGCAAAAGGTGGCTACTTTGAAGAAACTAGAATATAAGACATATTTTCAGTTGTTTCACACTTTTTTGTTAAGTATATAATTCCACATGTGTTAATTCATAGTTTTGATGCCTTCAGTGTGAATGTACAATTTTTATAGTCATGAAAATACAGAAAACTCTTGGAATGAGAAGGTGTGTCCAAACTTTTGGTCTGTACTGTACTACATAATATAGGTATCTCTCCATTATCGTACCAACCCCCCAGGATAAAGGTAACATGTTAACTGTGCCGTACAGTGAATTACACAATATTTGAAATGTTTAAAAAAATGCCAAAAAATATGTTTTTTTATTCCTCCATCCAAGAGAGAGTTAAAATGTATTCAAAATGTTATAGGCGTCTCAAAGTGGTGCCACTGAAATATATCTCCATGTTCTGAAGGTCAAAACTTTGAGATTTTTAGAAACTAATAGTATATGATATAAAACTGTGCAGCTGTGTTTCCTGAAGAGCCTTATATACATAATAAAGGCTGGTTAAATATTGTTATCTACAGTACTCAGTGTCTGGGATTAACGGGTTTTTCCAGTTTTATGTAAATAAAACTTAGGCTAGGTTCACATCTACGTTGAGACACAGATTCCGTCTAAAATCGGTGTAGAGAAATTGATGCACTGATACCAACTAACAGGATCAGAGATCAAGATGTGTGCACTGACTAGATTGACGTAGTTTAAGGTCTCTTGTAGACGACAGTGGCGTGGGTCAGTGTACTAACCAGGATAGTACGCACACCCATTCATTTCTGTCAGCCCACGCATACGACCATGCATTACGACAGTCCGGGCCGCAAAACTCAGGATAGGTCCTATTGCTCTCTGGTTTTGCTGCCATGCTTTCGCAGCTCCTATTGATTGAATGGATGGGGCTGTGGAAACATGGCCCGTGTACGGTTGGCACATAGATAACATGGGTGTGCCGCCCGTGCACCAGCAATTGCCGTTCAATCACGGCCGGCGGCTAGCATACGGTCGTGTGCAACCAACCTGAAGAGAATATATGCAAACACCCCCCCCCCCCCCCGACAATGCAAGGCTATAGAAGAGTACTGTCAGGGAGGGCGTTCCTCACAGTCCGGCGATAGCATTGGAGAGATATCGGTGCCGAAACTAACGGCACTGATATCTCCACCACTGGGGCGCATACACCGAACTGAATTCACCGCACTGACAGCTTTCTAGCGGTATATAATACTGTACCTATCTGAGGACATAAAAGCACATGAAAGGAATGGCAACGTTTTTGCAGATTTTTCCTCTGCAGACTTTCTGCTCCTATTATACCTATATGGAAAATGGCAGCGTTTCCGTAGGTATAACTAACATTCTGCGATTTTCAAAAATGCAAGCGTTTTTAAAAATGCAGCTTTTCCGCTGTGGATATTTTTCTGCAATGTGTGGATGGGATTAGCCAGAATCCCATCCATTTGCAGGTACTGTAATACTCAGCGTTTTCTAAACGTGGGATTTGAGTCTTAACAAATCCTGTCTGAGAACTATTAGGTCAGGACAGGTTTTCAGATTCTAGATGTAAACCAGGATGTTCCAATTTACTAAAATCAATTTGAGATCTTCAAAATTGTGGAACACTGAAACCCAAAGGGGCAGATTTCCCAATGTGGTTATGACTTGGCCCTGCCATAAAATGCACCAAAAAATGGTACATTGTGGCACATTTCAAATTTTCTTGACTCTATGAAACTCATTCAGTTAAAAAAAAAAATCCTGACTTGCCTGACAAGTGGGGTGAGTTTATGGAAAAGCAGCAAGATTTCACAGGAAAGGAAACTGCAGTCTTTTTTTTTTTTTTTTCTTTTTTTTTCTCTTTTACTGGACATAACACCGTGTCTGAAGAAGAGAGCTAGCACTCTTGAAAGCTTACTTATCAAATATACTCAGTTAGCCTCTAAAAGGTATCGCCTGATTTCTTCACTCTTCCACTACTTTCAATGGCTAACACGGTACAACATTATACTACTATGGCAGCAGTAGCCAACCTTCGGCACTCCAGCTGTTGTAAAACTACAACTCCCAGCATGCATACCTGCTCTGCTGTTCTTGGAAATCCCATGGAAGTGAATGGAGCATGTTGGGAGTTGTAGTTTCACAGCAGCTGGAGTGCTGAAGTCTATGGGGTCCGCAGGTAACAGCTTTTTAAAAGGATTGGGTTTCTGTTTTTAGAATGGAAACCCGAACGCTAGTGTGAACCTAGCGTTATTATGTCTCGCAGAAAGAAAACAAACAAAAAAATGGATACATTAATAAAAAAAACAAACTTGATACCCTTCTATTATCTTCTGAATATGTTTTTAGCAGATCTGTTAAACAGATCTGCTAGATCAATGATTGAAAAGTGCATATAGTAGCCCCTGGCCACAAACTATTTGTCACCTAAATAATTTCCATAATGGAGGTAAAACTATTTAAAAAAAATTAGAAACACTTTGCACTATAAAAAAAAAGAGAAAAAAAAAACCCCTGAAAAAATGTGAAAAATATGCACATTTTCCTCTCCTTTTCAACTTTTATGTGGATCTTAAAAAACATTAAAAAATATATAAAAATAAAGCCCTACATATCACTGAAAAAAAAATACAAAAAATATGTGTATACCCAAAAAAAAAAAAAAGTTATGGCCCTGTAAGGTCAAGAAGTAGTTAAAGGGAGTCTGTCATCAGGAAACCTGATCTCAAACCAGTCACAGTGTATTGTAGGGGATATATACCATCATATCTTTGGATAGTCCAATAGATGCACCATGCCTTTTCAAGGAAATGGTTCATCTATTGAACTACCAAAATGTATAATGGGGTTCAGCATAATGACTAGTTTGAGATGGGGTCTCCTGGTGAAGTGTTCAACAACAGTGGTCAAACAGGAACAAGAAAAATCAACCAGAGATTTAAAGGTTAAATCTACCTAAAAAGCAATGCTACTTAGCTCAAAGCGTACATTGGGGTAATTTCTAAATCCCTCTATGCCAGTCCCTGTTCTGCACCTTGTGCCTGCAAATGTGGGCGCAGCGGGGCAGGCTGGGGAGGCCTCGGCCCGACATAGTTATTATTACTCACAACAATTTTCCTGATTTGTGAAGAGGCCCAAACCTAATCTTCATAAAACAGCCATGCCCTGCGCCTGTCGGGGTCTTTATTAAGACGGGTCTGCAAAATGCCAATCTTAATAAATCTGCCCCGATGTTCTGAAGTCACATCCAGAGCAGCATTCACAATTCACAGAGTAGCATTCATATTGTAAATAACAACCAGCAACATAGTGGCAGGAGCTTTAGATGTGACTGGAGAACAAAACAAAATAAATAAAACTTCTAAAATCACAAAATGGCTGGATAATTTCATAGTGTTTGTGATGGGTTTCCATAAACTCCAGTTTACTATTATGTGACTATTTCACCACTTTGGTTGACTACCAATACAGCAATGAAAGATATCTATGCAGGGTAGCTAAAGCTATCAAAGTTAGGCTAATGTCCACATAGGAAAGTGCAGCTAAAAATGCTGCAGAAAAAAATGCAGCATTGCGTTTTTTCTCCCCCCATTAAATCTATAGGGAAAACTCTCGCGATTCTGCAGCTAAAATTAACATTCGGCATTTTTGAAAACTCAGCTTTTTCGCGGATTTTTTTTTCCACAATGTGTGGATGAGATTAACCAGAATGCAACGTAGGGTCTTAGCCCTATACAGGAACCAAATATTGTAGATGTCCTTTCAATACTGAGTATTAGACCCCTGTATTGCTTCCTGAAATTCTATTTTCTCAGTCATTGTTTTATACGACAGGAGAAAAACAGACAATTTGAATGAATAAAAACAACAATAAAAACTCCGGGGACCTCCAAGAACCGCACATTTCCAGTCATCTGTTAGCTCTATCTTTGTCTGATAAGAAAAATAATATTGTCTACTGTACTGACAAGAAGTCAATAAAAATAACGTTCAAGGCACAGCAGCGCAGGGACCTCTGACCTCACATCAGTTCCAGTATATTCATATGTTTAATTGTTCTTACAAGGGGAATCCAGAATGAAAATCTTAAAGATTATCTACTGTAAAGACTCTTACCCATTATCTAGGCCATTGTCTGAATACTGCAATAAAGGGCATACTGCCCCCTATGTACAAGAATATAACTACTATAATACTGACTCCTATGTACAAGAATATAACTACTATAGTACTGCTTATATGTACAAGAATATAACTACTATAATACTGCCTCCTATGTAAAAGAATATAACTACTATAATACTTCTTCCAATGTACAATAATGTAACTATTAGAATACTGCTCCTATGTACAAGAATGTAAGTACTATAATACTGCCCCCTATGTACAAGACTATAACTACTATAATACTGCCCCTATGTACAAGAATATAACTACTATAATACTGCTCCTGTGTACAAGAATATAACTACTATAATACTGCTCCTATGTACAAGACTATAACTACTATAATACTGCCCCTATGTACAAGACTATAACTACTATAACACTGCCCCTATGTACAAGAATATAACTACTATAATACTGCTCCTATGTACAAGAATATAACTGCTATAATACTGCTCCTATGTACAAGAATATAGCTACTATAATACTGCTCCTATGTACAAGAATATAACTACTATAATACTGCCCCCTATGTACAATAATATAACTACTATAATACTGCTTCTATGTACAAGAATATAACTACTATAATACTGCCCCTATATACAAGAATATAACTACTATAATACTGCTTCTATCTACAAGAATATAACTACTATAATACTGCTCCTATGTACAAGAATATAACTACTATAATACTGCTCCTATGCACAAGAATATAACTACTATAATACTGCCCCCTATGTACAAGAATATAACTACTATAATACTGCTCCTATGTACAAGAATATAACTACTATAATACTGCCCCTATGTACAAGAATATAACTACTATAATACTGCTATCTACAAGAATATAACTACTATAATACTGCTCCTATCTACAAGAATATAACTACTATAATACTGCTCCTATGTACAAGAATATAACTACTATAATACTGCCCCTATGTACAAGAATATAACTACTATAATACTGCCCCTATGTACAAGAATACATCACCTGTAATATCGCCTCCCAAATTCCCCCGTAGAGTATGAAGCTTTATTTATCAGCTTGCCATCTATGTTTGTGTTATTTCTTAAACATCCTTGTATAACTAATGGTTGTGTTTTTTTCCTCCTAGATAATGTGTGTCTTGTGAACAATCCAGACAGGAAACGTCAGATGGAATTGACTTCCACATTCCTTTTATCAGTATGAAAGCTCTGACATGATGGATCTTGGAGAGACAGGACATGTCCTGAGGAATCTTCCCCTCCTCTCTCTTTGCTATTTTCTCATTCAATTATGTGTAGTGTGTATTATATAGAGAATAGAATTATCCTGTACGATGCGACATATGATGGAGGTGGAGGAAGAGGGGTCCGCTAACAGGTATATATCTGGTGTGATGACTATGTGTACAAAGAGAGTTCTATTTTTATATATTAGGCCTGTTATATATAGTATAAGTATACATTATTCACTACACTTGTATAAAGCCTGCAGTCACTAAGTATGTTACTATAACATATCCTCGTGTTGTGAAAACCTTTGTTTATCTGTAAGACAAGCCCTTTCCATATGTTGTATGTCGGAGAGGATTTGGCCATAACGCAACCCATTTTGCGGTGGATTGTGTTATGGAAGTTTTTTTTTTTCTTAATTCCAGTGTTACTTATTTGCTTATTTCAACAGGTATTGGTCAATATTTCACTCACTCATGCCGCTCCTGTCCAGGTTCACCCCCACTTCATCCTTGAGGGGCGCTACATATTATGTCTTGATGTTAAAGAACATTCTGATGTTGGTCAGTGACCAGAGATAGTGTGTGGTGCACCCTGGAAGCCAAAGCAGAGGCGGGCTTGGGCAGGAGTTGGAATCAGTAAGTAAAATATCACCTGTTGGAATGATCCTATAGCTAACAGCCTAATGGGTCATGGTGTGGGAGGACTGGTAATGGGGTTAATATACAGTGTTAAGTGTCAGAAGGGCAATATAAATTGTAGGGGGCAAAAATGGGGGCAATTTACTGTGCAGGGGCCAAAAAAGTGCATTGTACTGTGTAACGGTAACAATAAAGTGGGCAATATAGTGTGGTGTGGCGCGTAAATAGGGCAATATACTATTTGGGGCTAGTAAAGGGGGCATTATACTGTGTGGTGGCCAATGAAGGGGGCAATATAGTGTGTTGGGGCCAGTAAATGGGGCAATATACTATGTGGAGCCAGTAAAGGGGGCGTTATACTGTGTGGTGGCCAATAAAGTAGACAATATGGTGTGTTGGGGCCAGCAAATGGGGCCACATACTATGTGGGGCCAGTAAAGGGGGAATTATACTGTGTGAAATATCAGGGGTACAGAACAGGACACTGGGTATTTTTTTGGAAAAGATCATGCTGCACTATTTTGTCCAGATTTTTGGTCTGCAAATAGGGGCGGTTATGGTAAACAGAGGGAATTACCTAAAATTTTAGATTTTTTGCTTGGAGCCCCCGAAATGTCATGTCCACCCCTGGTTGTAATGCGTAACATGGATATCATAAAGGTGAGTACTATGTTTCAGACCCCCCTCTGAGAGAGCTGGGTGACAGTGAATACAACCATTACTACAGCTCAAACAGAGGTTGTCACTCAACCTTCCAAAATCCAAAAAGTTGTAACCTGTAGACAGATTTACCTTCCAACAGTCTAGACAATGTTGCTGAGAAACATTGTGGCAGCTGTCATGGCAGCCATATTCAACTTTTTATTGCTTTTATTATTTTTTAAAGGAAAATATTAGGATTTGGTACATAATTTTTGTGAAAACTGAACTTACCAATACGACTCTTTTCACGTCTGTGCTGTCTTCCATGATTCTGTTCCATTACACAAGCGGAACAACAGTAGTTCCGGATGTTTAAAATGACATGCCAAGAAAGCCCAAAAGATCCTATTGTCTGTAATGGAATTTATTGGGTTTCCTTTTTTGGCATTGGCCATTTGGTGGGTTGAAAATTTCACGATTTTCAACAGGATATTCCTTAAGTAGAATGTGGCGCAGATGTGAACATAAAATATATAATCTTGTGCCACAGTTGGGAATATTACAGACTTAAACAATGTATAAATTATTAGCGAAATTTGCTTATTTGGCCTCAGAGGGCCTGTCCATGGTATATCTGCCACCTGCCAAAACTGGCAATCAATTCTAATGTGAACGTGACACAGATTAAGGGATCCCTGTCAGATGTGAAATAGTAAGAAGTGTGAAGTTTTACTTAGTGACGTAAATAATGTTATAAATTTATTGCTCCGATTTATACAATGTATTCTTTACAAATTCATTTACTGGGGTAATATTAGAGATGGATAAAACTGTGGAGATTTGTCTCATTTCATGTTTGAATGGTTTGGCCAAAAGATTAAATGGCTGGATAAGTTTGTCATGAACCGGAAGTGAAATTCTTATACTCTGGGGTCTCTACAGGCCCAGGAGGTGTAAAAAATAACAAACTGTTATACTTACTTCTTCTGGGAACCCTTGTGGCATCCACCACTCCCTCTTGGCCCACTTTCAGCCTTCTCGGAGACGTCATGTGCTCTGAGGTCATTGCTGAGGCCTGTGATTGGGTCTCAGTGGTTACATAGGGTGTGTCGATATCATGACACCAAGCGTCAAGATGTTGGCGCTCCCCATGTGACCACAGCCTAACTAGTGGTCCCGGGGGACATGTCACCACCCAGGGAGAAGAGCCAAAAGTTGTGCAGGATGCCCAGAAGAGGTGAGGGAAGGTGAGTCTAACTGGCCCTCTCCTGGGCCTCCACCTATTATACTCTAAGGTCTGAAGAGATCCCAGAGCATAAAAATTTCACTTCTGTTTCGCGGGTGATGAACCCCAAAATTTTCAGGTTCACCTTGAACCCAAACCTTTTGGAAAATTCGGGTTGAATCTGATTTGATCTGAACTGAATGCTCATCTCTAGTTAATATAGGAGGTTTCTCTGTTCAGGACCCTCATCTATGAACCAGACTGAGGGGTGGGTCCAAAGAGTCCTGTCCTGGAGGACCCTGTATATCGGTGTATTACAGTGACAACCTAATTATTTCAAGCTCTGTTTGTGTAGTGCGTTATTTCCCCTGTGGTGGCGCTGCAGGGAAAATGAACACTTGTTGCCAGATTCACTCTCAGCAGAGAAGCCTATAGTCAGCTTGTCATAGGGTAACCCTCTAGATCAAAAAGATTGTCATAAGTGGACAGCCCCTTTAAGTTCTGCTCACATCTATTTGACAACAGTTCCTTGATTTTCTTGTTTCGGACTGCAGGACAGCCGACTAAAAAGTGTGTTTACCATTATATTATTTTTTCTTTTATTGGCTTTCTGTGATGTCTAAAACATCAAATATCTGGTTTTGGCATAAAAAAGGTTTTCCCATGAACATAACTATATTTAGATTTGTATACCAATAAAATTAAACATTTTTGTAAAGATTGAAAATTTTGCAGTTTTATAGATACTCTCTAATCATCTTAGTGGTGACAGTCTTGATAGGTTGCCAATGGATATGACTAGGAATGCAAGAACTTTCTATGGTCTGGGACTTGTCAGAAACCCAGCCATGGTTTCCTTACTGTGTCCGGATTAACTTCTGATACATGTAGTGCCCCTGCCTGATAACCTGTCCACAATAAGGAAATCTCGACTGGTGGTCTAAAAATAAAAGTAAAAAAATGTAAAAAAAAAAAAATTATATATTTCTTTATTTCAAATCAACCTCTTTCCCTTGATCCCAAGCAAACAAAGTCAAACACAAACTCATTTACAGTAGTATCCCTGTGTCCGAAAACGATAAATATATAAAAATATTAGTACTCTAGGGTGAACGCTATAGCAGGAAATAAATCTAAACGGCTAAACCGCCTATTTTTCTCTATTTTACCTCCACTAAAAAAAAATTCAATAAAAAGTGATCAAAAAGTCAGATAATCTCCAAAATGATATAAAGTACAACAAAAGATGCCTTACAGAGCACCGTACACAGAAATATTAAAAAAAAACTATGGGCGTCACATTGCAACTCAAAGAATTGAATTATTTTTCAAAGTTTTGGATTTTTGTAAAAATGGTAAATCATAACAAAAACTATATCAATTTGGTATCGCTTCATCGTACTGACCTGTAGAATATAATTTACATGTCATTTTGACTGTACCATAAAACAAAACCCATAAGAAATTTATTTTTTTCTAATTCGAACCCATTCTGAATTTTTTTCCAGATTCCCAATAAATTACATGGAATATTTAATGGCTCCACTATGAAGTACAATTTTTCTCACAAAAAATAAGCCCTAATAAAGCCCTGTGAATGGAAAAATATAAAAATTATGACTTTTGGAAGGTGGGGACTAAAAAATTAAAATGAAAAGATGAAAAATGGCTGCAGAGAGGGGATTAAATAGGAATTGGCTGTAAATTTGGGTGTGAAATTTTACATTTTAATTGCTGCAAAGATTCTAAATTACTTACGGATGGAAGAGAGCTGTCACCAGTTATTACAAGATTTATAGGTTGTGGGTTTTATTTGGGTTCTGTTCATAGATTTAATCTTTCTTATAATATAAGGTCAATCTGACATTTTATATAATCTTATGCTTTTATATTTTTTTGTAAAATTTACAATGAATCTGAAATAAAGAGAATATTTCCTAAATGTTGTTGGTGTCTTTGTATATATGGCTGGAACAACCACAAATATGCTAATGAATACACCCTCTTAGTGTAATATGGTTCTCTATCTTCTCTTTTAGCAGGGGTAGGCAACCTTTGGAATTCCAGCTGTTGTAAAACTACAACTCCATGCTGTTCTTGGTACTCCCATGGAACTGAACGGAGCATGTTGGGAGTTGTAGTTTCACAGCAGCTGGAGTGTCGAAGGTTGCTGACCCCTGCTCTATAGTAATGATAGACTCCAGGAGAAGCTAGGAATTTCACTGAGGTGAGGATGGGTACTACATGCCCACCGACCAGATTACCAGGAAGGACACCCATTGGCTAGGAGACAGAAAGTCGCACAGAAGTCGTTCGATAAAAAACTTGTGTGATTTGTCTTCTACTTACTATTGCACTACATTTCAGAGCTGAGCCTTGTCTGTAGCTCACAGTGAATTAGCTTTGCAGCTCCATTATCAAGAAAATTGCTCTTTTATTCATATGCAAATTACATGAAAAGGGCTTTTGGGCCGTTTCTTATATTCAGGGTTGGATTGGGAACTGAAAGTGGCCCTGAGTATACTCAGTTAGCCTCTTAAAGGTATCGCCTGATTTCTTCACTCTTCCACTACTTTCTATGGCTAACATGGTACAACATTATACTACTAGCTCCATGTAAAGCAGACATTTCTGTTACACAGGGCTGCCTGCTTTATATGTAAAGGCAGCAGTCCTATGTAAGTAAAGTTATAGGCAGTGGGGTCAGGGTGGCCATTAAACTGTAGGTGCAGCAGTGTCCACCATCACACTCATAGTCCACTGACTCCTCAATCTAGAGGCCCTAAGGATTTGGACAGGGGCTGGGGGGTGGTTTAACATAAAAAATGAAAAACATACTCCCTGGTGCTCTAGTGTTTACACCAAATGTCTGGTGCACTACCAAACAGACTGAAGTATCTGACCCCGGAACGCTGGGGACAGCTTGTATGATGTCCCACAGTGGCCCCCATATAGTATAATGTCCCATAGTGGCCCCTACACACAGTATAATGTCCCATAGTGGCCTTCACACAGTATAATTTCTCACAGAAGCCCCTCCATTCAGTATAATGTCCCATAGTGGACCCTCCGCACAGTATAATGTCATAGTAGCCCCTCCACACATTATAATGCCCCACAGTGGCCCCTCCACACAGTATAATGTCCCATAGTGGTCCCTCCACACAATATAATGTCCCATAGTGTCCCCTTCACACAATATAATACCCCATAGTGGCCCTTCTACACAGTATAATGTCTCACAGTGGCCCCCCACACATTATAATGTCCCACAGTGGCACCTGTACACAATATAATGTCCCATGGTGGCCCCTCCACACAGTATAATGTCCCATAGTGGCCCCTCCACACACCATAATGTCTCACATTAGCCCACCCACACTGTATAGTATCCTTCCACAAACTATAGTGGCCCCTCCACACACTATAATGCCCTATAGTGGCTTATATGGTTTTCTTTATGAATTACCCAAATATTTTGGGTTTGGAAGAACTGAAATTTTTGGGGTTCACCACACAGGAAGCATTTTTATACTCCGGGGTCTGAAGAGACCCCAGAGAATAATAAGCGAATACACAGGGGAGGTGAGGAAACATAAAAAAACAGTGTTACTCATCTGTCCTGGACTCCACCATGTGAGTTATCATTTTGCACCATTGTGCAGACATGACCACTGAGATCCAATCCGGAGCGGGAAGATAAAAAAAAAGACCCAAACGCCCTTTCACCTAATTTGCATATGAATAACATAGTGATTTTTATGATAATGGAGCTGCAAAGCTGAACAACAAAGATACCTTACATTTGGAAAGTGTGTAAAGAAACACTACTAGGTACTGTCATTACTTTGATTACAATTTGCCTGCTTCCACATTTACTTTAAGGGAATGTACCACCATTTTTTTTAATTAATTAAAAACCGTTTATGTATTTTTTTTTTTTTATTCCATTTTCTGTATATGATTTTGGAGGCAGCCACTTTGTGATGTAAATGAGGTGACTGCTGCAAAGAAAACCACTACATAATTGGCAAGTGTCAGTTAATTATTAGGCTTAGTGGCTAGAGTAAAAATTGCAAGATATATATAGTATGCTTAACATAAATCCTTGGATTAAAAATACGTCATTTTCTGGTGATACATTCCCTCCCCAGGATCACCCACTTTCAGGAAGGGAAAGGCCAAATTTGTAGGGGACTGTTACTTACAATTCAGGCAAATCCTGGCAAATTTGGGACTAACGTGTATCTCACTATATTCCTAACCTCCCTATTATTACACATCCTGCCATGCATCTCACTGTATTCCCGGCCTCCCTCTTATTAGACATCTTACCATACTGTACAGTACATCTCACTATATTCCTGACCTCCCTTTTATTACACATCCTGCCATACATCTACTGTTGGACTGAAGGGCCTTAGGCCCACCAGAGGACCTTGTTCTGGGGGCCCACCCAGCAGCTTCCTGCTAATATCCTACACCACGGCTCCTTCACTGAAATCTTACACATGTGCTGACTATCCGGCATTACTGAGTAATTTCCCAGTATAGTCAGCCCCTATAGTACTGTGCAGGCCCCAATAGCTCCTTGGCTGATTCATGCACAGTACTGTATGGGAAATGACATGGCTATGGAGCACTACATGTATGTGCAAGATTATAGTGAGCTGTGATGCAGGCAGAGCACACAGGGCTGCCAGCAGGAATTTTGAGCCCTCCCAGAATAATGCTCCACATGTTGTATAATTTTGCACAGTGCCCCCCTCAGTATATAATGCTACACACAGTATAATATACTTCCCAGAGAACCAAAAGAGTATAATGTCCCACAGTGGCCCCACACAGTATAATACGCTCCCCAGCAGCCCCACACAGTATAATAGGCTCCCCCCCAGTGTAATGCGCCACAGAGGCCCCACACAATATAATATACTCCCCAGAGAGCCCCCTCAGTATAATGCAAAACAGTGGCCCCACACAGTTAAAAAATTCTTCCAAGAGCCTTGAGCCGCTTCAGGCGAACCCCCTGAAATTTGTTTTGATGAATATACATGAGGTTCGGCCCCCAGTTCGTTTCAGTAGTATTATAATACTCTGGGGTCTCTTCAGAGAGTACCATACTGTACTTACTATATTCCTGACCTTCCTCTTACGTCACATCTTACCATACATCTCATCATATTCCTGACCTCCCTCTTATTGCACATCTTACCATACATATCACTATATTCCCGGACTCCCTGATATTACACATCCTGGCATTCATATCATATTCCTGACCTCATTGCATATCCTGGAAATGTTTACAAATCACATAAATTTTACTGCTCTCAAGACTTGTAGTAAAATTCCCTTAATTCTTCGATTTCCTGCTTATTGGTGTTTCCCGTCTTCTTCCTTGATTTTGTGATTTGCCTTTACACAGGGCAGGTCTGAGGAATATTTCACAATGTTCTGAATACTTGCATATAGTGTGGAATAGTACATGGGTGTGAATTTATATCTACCCATCTCCATCTCTACTCTGATGGTGGAAACCTGAGTTTGACAAAATACTGAGTACAATCTACTGATAAAGGAGTCCGGTGTTGTTTGCAGTGTTTTGGTTTCTATATTTATAGTTAAGATACATTTTACCCACATGTATTTATTGTAGCAGCTTAGATCTAGGATTGTCTAACCTAGATAAAGCAGCAAACCCTCTGCTGTTCTAGGGCTGTAGTAGTTATCAGTGCTTTGTACTGTGACATCACTGTGTGCATTATCCCTGTACTGTGACATTGCTGTGATATCACAGTCCACGGATAATAAACACAGTGATGTCACAGTACAGGGATGATCAACACAGTGATGTCACAGTATAGGGATAATGCACACAGTGATGTCGCAGTACATGGATAGTAACCACAGTAATGTCACAGTACAAAGATAATGTACACAGTGATGTCACAGTACAGGGATAATAAACACAGTGATGTCACAGTATAGGGATAATAACCACAGTGATGTCACAGTACAGGGATAATGTACACTGTGATGTCACAGTACAGGGATAATCCACAATGTGATGCCACAGTACAGTGATAAGGTGTACAGTACAGAGATAACTGTAAGGCCCTCCCTTTTGACAGTGAACGGATATTGGTTACGAAACTAACAGCACCGATATGTCCAGCCTCTGGGCGCATACCAGCAAAGCAAAATACTGCCAGTGTCAGAGGATGTGAAAGGTCCACTTTAAGAAATGACACGCTGTGCTGTGATTGTTTGCTGTGGGCAACAAAGATTTTTTAACTTTAATACGTTTATGGTAATCTTTATATAAATCCGTAGAATCTCTATATTCATCAAGATCTGCAGCATAACATGACTGGTGTTTCTTCTACTGTACCTTCATCTTCTCAATTTTTTCACAATTGCATTACTATAATATTCCGAGAAAGGTCCGTAACACTGCTCATCCTGATCCTCCTGGTTCATGAAATAGAAGCTGAGCTCAAATGAAGACTGACACACACACAAGAGGAAAGACAGTCCAAGATGGATCAATGCACAAGGATGATCAGTAAAACAAAGGGCATTAAAGGGGTCTCCAGAAATCATAGGAAACTCAGGGGTGGCCCAGGATAGGTGTAAAACAAATTGAAAAAAGTCAGACTCACCCCGGGGGCCGGGGCACTTTGTTGTACAGTCCCAGTCCCTTTTGTGTCCTTTGCCAGGCGTGAAGTGGAGAAGCTCATGTGACTAAGTCATTGGTCCCTGGTGAGTGACATCACTGTTCCATCTCCAGCGACCACTGAGACCTGTAATTGTCCTCAGTAGTCATATAGGCCTCTCCACTTCCAGTCCGAAGAGGGAAACGGTATCAGAACTGTACAGTGGAGCGCCCTTAGAATAGTTAAGTATGACTTTTATTTTTGTTTACACCCACCCTGGCTGTCCCTGAGTTTCCTATGATTCCTGGACAACCCCTTTAAAGATTAGGGTAACATAGGCAGTAATCTCAGCGGTTCAACCACCATACACTTGCAGGGTGCTAATCTGCGGCAATCTACAATATCAGCACAGTGAATAAGATTAAGGCTGAGGCCCCACGTTGCAGAAACGCAGCTTTTTTTTGTTGCAGATTTTGCTGCAGTTTTATGAGAATGGCTACAAAAGGAATGGGAAATATATAGGAAGTTCTTATACTTCTACCTTCTGCTCAATCTACTCCTGGTTTAGGCTTAAAAAAATGCAGCAAAATCTGCAACAAAAAAAAGCTGCGTTTCCGCAACATGGGGCCTCAGCCTTAAGCAAATCTCGGCCACATGCAGGGGTGCAAAGTGACCAGCGCTGAGGGTTTTAAGCCTGCAACATGGAAATTATTGCTACATGTTTGTGAATAGGTCATCAGTATGAAAAAAGGATTTAGGGCTGGAAAACCCCTTTAAGGGTGGTGCAGTTACACTATTTGCTTTATGATCAAAGCAACCCTGTGCAAAGACTGGAAGCTGCGGGTGCCCACAAAGTGCCCACAAAGAAAAAAATGCAGGCGAGTCACAGCAAAAACCACCTGATTTTGGGAGTTTTTTTGTCACCGGGACTTGCAGGAGAACGACTTGCAGAATTTACCGGGTAGAAATTGTGCAGCTTATTCATCCTGTTTGTTCCTATCCTAAAGCCGGGGCCCCACGTAGTGAGCCGCAACAAAAAAAAAAAGCACTGTGGGAAAAACCGAGGTGTTTTTCACAGTCTTCCTCTGTGGACTTTCTGCTTCCGTTATACCTATAAGGAAACTGCCAGCGTTTCTGTAGGTATAATTGACATGCTGCGATTTCCAAAACCGCGACAGTTTTGGAAATCGCAGCTTGTCTGCTGCACGCATCTTTCTGCTAGAATCCCATCCACTTTGCATAGACTGTAAAACGCTGCGGTTTTCTCTGTGGCATTTTCACCGCGGCCAAACAGCGGCGTTTACACCATGTGGGGCCCCGGCCTAAAAGAGATATCCTAGACTGCACTGCTGTTTAGTTTTGCATTGATATTGACTCGGCTCCAGTTTTGCTCCCCCTGTTGGATACACTGACTATTTTTCCTGTCCAAGGGGCATGTGTATCTAATACTGTTGTCTATCAGCTTTCCTATAATGACTTTCGTCTGACAGCAGCCTTGGAAGTTCCCTCGCTTTTCTTTACTATTTCCTCTTCTTCTTTCAAGATAAGTTTATCATATGAAATAAAAATTCTAAATAAATTCTCTCACAGAAAATCTTAGAAGTCTTCTTATTAGAGCTATAAATCCAACCCCCCCCCCAAAAAAAAAAAAGACAAAATTTAGGCTGGATTAACAGTTTTTATCTCATATCATCACATTTTTTAACCCATTTCTGTCACATAATTTTTTTTTTTTACTGTATTTTATCGTTCTGTTCCTCCTGACATGTATTTTCTATAAAATTCTTGTATTCTCCATAAAATAACAATTTTTAAGCGTTTTCTTAGAATTCTATATTATATCAGTCTTTTAGTTCTCCTATAAATGCATCAATATATTGACAACTGGGTTACCATTACCCATTCTAACCCCTTCCTGCCTCAGCCGCTGCTAATTTTTCATTTTCGTTTTTTACTCCCCATCTTCCAAAATCCTTATGGTTTTCATTTTTCCATTCATAGAGCAGTAGGAGGGATTATTTCGTGGTGGACAAATTGTACTTCATGAAGATACCACTTAATATTCTGTACCATAACTGGGAGGCTGGAAAAAAAAATTTGAATGAGGTGGAATTATAAAAATTCTGAGGTTCGGTATGAGTTTGACAATACCAAATTCATATAGTTTTTGCCATGTTTTGACTAAGGATAGGTGAGCCTCTGAAGATTTGTTTTGTCCGGTGTTCGGACAAAGCAATCCTCCAGTTCAGTTTGGTCCAAACTTGTTCGGATAGAACCAGATGTGAAATTATTATACTCTGGGGACAGTTTAGATCCCAGAGTATAATAGGCGGAGGCCCAAGGGAGGTGTAAAAAATAAAAACACATTTATACTCACCTTCCCTCACCTCTTACAGGCCTCCTCGCGGCGTCCGGCAATTGGTTCCATCCTCCTTCCTTCCTCAGTGGTGACATGGGCATGACACTCAGTGTCCCCATGTCACCAATCACAGACCTCAGCAATGACCCCGGGCACATGACTTCACAGAACAACACATCTGGTGCTCTTTTGAGATGTCACATGCACAGAAGAGGAAGACAGATTGCTGGACACCGCGAGGAGGCCTAAAAGAGGTGAGGGAAGGCAAGAATAAATGTTTTTTTTATTTTTTTGCACCTCCCTTGGACCTACTCCTATTATATTCTGGGGTCTGAAGAGAGTATAATAATTTTGCACAAATCATGATGAATCCAAAATTGTTTGTTTCGGTAAAAAACAACCAATTTGTAATATTCGGGATGAGACAATGGTACCATTCTAATGTAATGAACAATTTTTCTTATTACTTTTTTATTTTTTGGTATAAATGACATGTTAAAATTAGTCTGTAGGTTGTTATGAGTTACTAGTCCCACTTATGAGACTTTACCGTACCATCCTTTGATCATTCATTGACTTATGCTTATCATTAGAGATGAGCAAATTTCTCAAAAGTTCGATTCGGCACTTCTATTTGAAGTTCCAAAAAAATTTGCTTCGATCCGAATTACTTTGCGGCAAATATCGCTAAAAAACACCTATTTCCTAGCTTCAGAGAGCCTGTATAGTGGTGTAGAACACTGTGCCTTGCAGTAACATGCATAGGGATCCTACTGTGGTAGTCAAACAATACTGTGAGTCTGAATGACACGCACATGACAGGTGTCACTCTTAGAATTGATGCACACTTCACTTATTTGGACAGTTACGGGGCCAAAACTGACCATCTAACTCAAGTGTGAACCCAGCCTTACAGGTCCATGTTAGTGCCAGGTAGAAAGAACCGTGCAGAGACCCAACATCCTACTGTAGAGTGAAAGAGCGCACTCCTTTTACACCGTCGTCTGTCGATTCCAAATATATGTCTACAGACTGGCAAGGCGACATAATGTGGAGGTGGCAGCAGCATGAGGAGGCCATACAGTGACCCAGTGGTAGCGGCATTAGGAGGACATACAGTGACCCAGCAGTGACTGTGGCATGAGGAGGGCATACAGTGACCCAGTGGCAGAGGTGGAGATAGTAGCAGCCTTAGGAGGGCATACAGTGACTCAGTGGCTGCGGCATAAGGAGGGAATATAGTGACTCAGTGGCTGCAACATGAGGAGGCCATACAGTGACCTGGTGACAGCAGCATGAGGAGGACACAGAGTGACCCAGTGGAAACAGCATGAGGCTGCCATACAGTGATCCAGTGGCAGCGGCATAAGGAGGCCATACAGTGACCCGGTGGCAGTGGCATGAGGAGGGCATACAGTGACCAAGTGGCTGTGGCATGTGGAGGCCATACAGTGGCCTGGTGGCAGCAGCATGAGGAAGACGCAGAGTGACCCAGTTGCAGCACCATGAGGAGGGCATACAGTGACCCGGTGGCTGCGGCATGAGGAGTACACAGAGTGACCCAGTGGAAGCGGCATGAGGAGGACATACAGTGACCTAGTTCCTCCCCTGTGTGACTTTGTTCTCCCAGTCAAACGAGGTGTAGAACAGTGTGACACCGTTGTACCCTACACATGTGGTATGCTGGTGGAGCACTGGGAATTGTTCCTGCAGTGGAAGCTGAGGAGACAGTGAGGATGAGGCGGACATTGTTGCAGGACCAATGGTGTGAGAACGTGCAGGCAGAAGCTGCTTCACCTGTCCAAGTTGCTGGTGTGTCTGGGCAGGGACCACATTAACCCAGTGGGGCGTAAATGACATATATTATCCTTGACCGTAGTTACAGCTCCACACGTCGGCGCTGCCGTGCACTTTGGCAGACACCGACAGGCTCAAGGACTGGCCCACCTTCTCTTCTATATATCTGTGCAGGGCTGGTACTGCCTTCTTGGCAAAGAAATGACAGCTTGGGACTCTCCACCTCGGCGCAAGCCATCAGTTCTCTGAAAGGTGCAGAGTCCACCAAGTGGAAAGGGAGTGACTGCAGCACCAGCAACTTGGACAGGAGCACATTCAGCTTCTGCACTGTTGGATGATTGCACACATACTGTTGTCTCTTAGATATAGATTCTGTGATCGATTGCTGACGCAATGACTGACTAGGAGGAGGAGCAGAAGCATCACGACCAGCAGATGATGGGAAGGACACACAGCTTCCTTCAGCTGAGGAGGTGGAGCCTTGACTGCCTGAAATGGGGTGCGTGCCACTGGGTGCTGCAGCGGTTGCTGCGGCAAGCTGGACCACCACATTGGAGCCACGGCTCTCCTAGGCCACTTTATGGTGACGCTGCATATGTTGGCACAGGGCTGTGGTGCCAACATTGGCATCCTGGCCACGCTTCACCTTCTGCCCACAGATTGAACATATGGCCATGTTCACCTCCCCCGGCGGCTTTACAAAAAACTGCCACACTGCCGAGTAGGTTATTTTACCCCCAACATTTTGCAATAACTGACTGCTACCGCCACTGCCTCCATGAATCTCTGCACCACTACTTTCCGGGCAGGTAGGCTGCTGCGAAGCGAGTGGTCACATTTAGCACACTATTTTCTACTTTATACTGGTAACAAAATGGCGAATATGGTCCTTTCTATGTGTTTTGACACTAATAAACACCTTTAAATAAGTGATAACCGCTAAGAATTATTGAATTATTGAATTTTTATTGACAATACTGTTTTTAAATATTGCCTGCAACTTTATAGTGGTAACAAAATGGCAAATATGGTTGTTATGTCTTTCCCCACATTAAAGGCCTTTATTACAGATAAGTGCAGATATTATTGGATGATAATTCAGTTTTCTTTGGCACAATAGTACTGAATAATGTTATGCCTTGTAAGAACAGTGAATAAGCCCCTTATAATAAACGCCTTTAAAAAGGCTTTTTTACAGATACGTGCAGATATGGCTTTGGCATAATAGTACTGAATAATGTTATGCCTTGTAAGAACAGTAAGAACACCCCTTATAATAAAGGCCTTTAAAAAGGCTTCTTTTACAGATGCGTGCAGATATTAGTGTATGATATTTCACTTTTTTTTGCTGTACTGCACTGCAAAAAGCTTGTTGTGTTCCACTATGATGACACAGATATGAGTAATGAGCAGCAGTATAATGGCAGTGAGTGCTGCAATGTGAATTATTCTGCAAATTCTTGATGTAAATCAGCCTGCAACCACCCCAAATTCTTCTCTCAATTCCTCCCTATGCTTTCCCTACAGTTCTAAGGCTCAGCCTCTTTCCCTGAACTTCTATATGTTTTCTAAGTCTTTCCCTAGCTCCTGCCGACGTTTTTCCCTACAGTAAGAGCGATGTGGAATGACTGTACCTAAAATGGCCGAGGGTTTTTATAGGGCTGTGAAATCACAGGTCCTGCTTTCTGCTGATTAGCTGCACGCTTGGCATTGTGGGTGATCCCGCGTTCCCAGAGTCCCTTCCCCCTTGTCCTAACATGTACGGCGGCCATTTAAAAAAAAAAAAAAAAAAAAAAGCGATTTCATGCATCAAAACGTTAAGAAATCCGAAATCGGATCGAATTCCACTTCTGCAGAATCGATTTGCTCATCTCTACTTATCATGATAAAGCTTATTAGACTATACCTTAGGTTTGCATACACAAATCAGTGGGAAACCTATGTGACTTTGCCATTAGGGCAACGGAGGTTGCCAAAGTTCCCTTCCATATTTCTAATAACTTAGGTGTTAGAAATGCCATTGACATCAGCCCCTAAGAGGCTGGGATTGGAGTTACCTCTGTACAGTTAATATCCCAGCACCACTAAAGATTGTAGATTATAGTCTATAGGAAATTATTGTAAAGTCTACATACACAACATTTTGGTACAACAATTCAATTGCATACACAGTCGGGATAGGGATTTAACTAGAGATGGGCAAACCTGACAAGATTCATTTCAACGAATATTTGTGAGGTTTGGCTCCCTGGTACGTTTTGGATCACACTTGTTTGGCAAAACTGGAAGTTTCCTCAAACCCCAGAAGAAGTGAGTAAAAATAACAAAGCAGTTATATTCACCTTACCGAACCTCTCCTGGGCATCTTTGTGGCATCCGACTGTTCCCTGGCATCCTCTTTGGCCTCTTCCGGCTTCTGGCTGAAGTCACGTGCCCTGGAGGTAGAGTATAACTATTTTTACTCAGCTCCCCTGGGCTCCCATTTATTATACTCTGGGGTCTGAGAAGACCCCAGAGTATAATAGTGTTTCATTGGTGACAAACCCTAAAAATTTCAGGTTCAGGTGAAACTCAAAGGTTTTGAAAAATTTGAGTAAAATCTGGTTCGCTCATTCCTATATTTAACCTTTCCCATGTAACAAGCCATTAGTTCAAGGTGTGTGTATGCACCACCATGCACAATCGTGAATCACCATTATTAGCAATGCATATACACAACAGTAACACAGCTATCCTGATGGGGGACTTTCCGCCAGTCCTACAGTTAAGGCTACTATTATGGAAGGGGGTGGTTTCCACCATCTTACAAAGATATACTACAAAATTTCTTATATTGACCTGAACTTTTCATTTCTAAAAATATTGAAATGATATTGAAAATATATAAAAATTCAAAAACAGTTACAAAAACAGCTATTAATAATGCATAGCCATCAGACATGCGGTTAAGAACTACACAAATCGCAACTCTTTGGTCACAAAAACAGCATGCTGACTGCATGTAGATCGCGTCCACATTGACCACTTTGGGGATGTTGAATCTGTCTTAGCTTTCCAGAAAACACTAAACACTATTTTGTCATCTGAAATGGAAGTGCACTTTTAGTCTAGAATTATCCATTTTCTGATCTTCATCTTGTGTCTCAGGTTTCCATCTGGCAGTGAAGACCTTTTTCTAATACTAACATCTTAGTTGCCTAACAGCTGGAGGCTGCAAAGAATTGCTAATGTTTTATCATCTCCGAAATTCCTGATAATTTGTATTCATGTCATCCAACTGGGAAAAAAGTCTGGTCTTTTGCCAGTTTTTGTTTTTTGTTATAATTTTCTTATTTTTCTCATAACTGTAACTTGGAAGAAAACTCTTCCGAGATCAGAGAAGATTTCTGTAAATTTAAAAAATTATCAAAAAATCAGAAACGTCCTTATAGCTCTGACATTGTGAAATGAACCAGTAGGATATGAGCAAATAGCGGAATAACCATAAGTAGGAACAAAACAACATGCCTTTTAGCATCCCTAAAGCCCCCCAGTCTTTCCTGCTTGTTCCTAATAACTTTACATTGTGTCTCTGGGGTAGGTGCACTTAAGGGGTTTTCCAGCCCAAACTGATTTGTCATACTGATGACCTATACACAAGATGCACCAGTGGGGCACAGCATCTTTTGGAGGAGCAAGGTTCCAAGGATCCCATTGGTCTATTGGTACTTCTGGATCCTTAAAGAGATTGTTCAGGGAACAGTTATATATTTTGTATAGGCCAAAGGGAGGTGAAAAATTTTTAAAAAAATCATACTCACCTGTCCCCAGTGCTCCAGTGTCCTCCCAGTGCGGCACGGTCCTTCTGTGGGCTGTCTTATCAAAGTGAAACCGCTCACTGTCTGTGAAGTCCCGGATCCCTTCCGCTGAAGCCGTTGATTGGTATCAGCGGTCACATGTGGCTGGGAACTTCCGTCACAAGTCAACATTGGATCAAGAAGACTGGACCATGCTGGGAGGCACCAGGTAAAGATTAGTATATTTTTTAAAATTTTTTCACTACCCCTGGCGTATTTAAAGAATAAATTTATTGTCCATTTTTGCCTGGACAACCCCTTTAAAGAGAACCTTTCATGTCCTCTGGCACCTGGATTTTATATACAACTAGAAAGTTGACAGTTCACTGAATTCAGCACACTGTCAGCTTTCCCGATGTGCGCCCGGGTGCAGGAGATATCGGTGCCATTAGTTTCGGAACCAATAGCTTTTTTTTTTTTTATTTGTGCAAATAAGAATGTTTTCAGAAATAGAGTATTAATAGTTTATTTTTGTACATTAACAAAACGAAGTAAAGAGAAGTGTAAATCTTGTCAATATTTGGTGTGACCTTTTCTCTTTGGAGGAGGAGTCCTGGAAGTGTTGATCTGGGATGAAATGAAGAGACAGAAGGATTGGAGCAAGCCTACATCCACAGAAGATCTGTGCTTAGTTCTCCAAGATGGCAGGAATGAAGATGAAAACCCTGTCCACTTAAAAAGCGGTTACACGCGCAAACCTGCGGAACACCTAGACTATAATGAGGTCCACTAGGTTACCGCCGATTTTATACTGAAATTGGCAGAGAAAAAAGTCCTCCTTGCAGGACTTTTATCACCGCCGATTTTAGGCAGATTCAGGAGACTCCAACGCTAGTGTGAATCCAGCCTTAAACTTTTGCCATTTTGGACATTTATAGTGAGTAAACGCGTCCTCTCGCTCTCTTTTTTTAGGGTGTGTTAAACAGTAGATAACCTTATTGTACAGGAGTCTTCTGCTATCTGTTTTTAATACTGATTTGTATCATAGCCTGTGGATATACAGTACATGTCTATTATACAATTTCCTTAATGATGATTGACATTGGCAGTAGATAAGATAAAAACATTATTTATGCATTTCATCGTAAACTTTACCATCCCTTCATGTATATGAGGATTTATCAGCTTGGAAAGCACCTATAATTCTGCGCAATGTAGGTGATAACCCTAACATAAGAAACACCCTAGGGTCATTCTTTTGGTTATGAAACAGATGTATGCAATTATTAACCCCTTAAAGAGGACCTTTCACGTCCTCTGGCACCCGCAGTTTTAGATACTGCTGGAAAGCTGAAAGGGTGCTGAATCCAGCGCACTGGCAGCTTTGACGGTACGCACCCAGGTACCGGAGATATTGGTGCCTTTAGTTTCAGCACCGATATCCTTTCAGCGTCAGAAGGGCAGGCCTTAATGCTCAGCGTCATCACTGGGCAGTAAGTATCGCCCCCTCTGACTGTTCCATGCTATGGAAGTGTACTGTCGGGAGGGGGGCATTCCTTACTGCCCAGCGATGACGCTAGGTGGTAAAGCCTGCCCTTCTGACGGTAGAAAGCTAACGGCACCGATATCTCCTGCACCCGGGCGCACATCGGGAAAGCTGACAGTGCACCCAGGCGGTATATAAAACCTGGGTGCCAGAGGACGTAAAAGGTCCTCTTTAAAGGATTGTCCAGGCAAAAATGGACAATAAATTTACTCTTTAAATAGGCTGGGGGAGGGGAAAAAAGTAAAAAAAAAATCATACTCACCTTTCCCCGATGCTCCAGTGCCTCCCAGCACTGTCCAGAGTTCTCGGTTCAATGTTGACTTGTGACAGAAGTCCCAGCCACATGTGACCGCTGAGGCCAATCAGTGGCTTCAATGGAAGGGTTTCGGTTTGGCAGTTTCATTTTGAGAAGACGCCAGAGCAGCAGGACCAGACCGCGCTGCAAGGACAACGAAGCGCCAGGGACAGGTGAGTATGATTTTTTTTTTCACCTCCCTCCCTCCCGGCCTATATAGAATATAAACAATTTGCCTGGACAACTTCTTTAAGGACAGGGCTTATTTTGGACTTGACTATTAAAATTTGAATAAATAGTGATCAAAGCAATAAACATCCCCAAAATAGTATAACAAAAAAGTACATTTGACCGTCATGTGCCCGTGGTCACCACTGTGGCCTGTGATTGTGGCTCGGTGGTCACATGGGCAAGGCTGCGCCTCATGACATGTGACCGTTGTGGCCCAGTGACAGGCCTTAGTGGTGACCCTGGGTGCGTGACAGCCAGATGGACTTTCTAGTTATACTATTTTGGGAATGTATATTGCTTTGATCACTTTTTATTCAAATTTTAATAGGGTGAAAACAGTGAAAAAATGGCAGTTCAGCTCTTCTTATTTTTTCCCCGCTACGACGGCATTCACCGTATGGGAAAAATGTTTTTATAAGCTTATAGACTGGGCATTTTCAGACACAGGGATACCTAATGTGTATGTGTTTCACTTTATTTTTTTACTTTTATATGTGCTCTAGGGAAAGGGATGTGATTTGATTTTTTAATTATTTTTATTTTTTTAATATTTTTCTTATTTATTTATTTTATTGTAATTATAAGACCCCCTCGAGGTCTTGAATCCCAGGGGTAAAGCATTATAACAGCCTGTAATAGAAGGTAAAGCCAGACATGCCTGGGAGCCTTCAATAGGCTCCTGTCTGTCATGGCAACAGATCACCTGCCCCGGATCTCGTTCTGGGGGCTGGTGATCCTCCCCAAAATGGCATAACTGGGAAAATGCTATCTTGGTCAAAGCTGGCTGGGGTCTTAATGCTCGTGATCCTGAGTGGCCGCCATATTTAAATACCCAACATCCGCTGTCCTATTACAGCAGCTGTTATGAATGGGTTAAAAAAGGCACATGATATAACTTGTAGTGAAGGTAAACTGTGGCTGTATTTATGAGTTATCCACTCTTTTCTGGTCCACGGCTTTGTCATGAGACCAGCAATAAGACTCTACAACTATAAGCTCCTTATGTGGAAAGGAATTCTATTCCTCCATTAATTCCTATGAGAGCCTCAATGGGAGTCTCAATAGGAATGAATGGAGAAACTTACCTCCTGGCCACACTTGAGAAGTTCTGTCAGTTGGAGAGACTGATTGCTGGTCACATGACATAGCTAAGGACCAGAAAACAGTGAATAACTCACAAATACAACCACAGGTAAGAAGATTACCTTCTCTACAATTTACAACATGTACATTTCTAATGGACCAGAGAATAAAAAGTTTTGTGGGATTTTTACTTTAAATTTTAGTACAGTTTATTTTTTTTTCTTGATTCTTGTGCTGTGCTTGGTAGTGAAGTAGTGAAGATGCTGCAGCACTTACCCAAACACTTTCGTCATTGCAAACAGCAGATTGACAGGGTCTTGGGTATCGGACCCCAATAGATCTAAGGATAGGTCATCAATTATTAAGCCTGGTCACTGAGAGTAAAGACATTGCATATAGAGATAGGTTTCTATTCCAACGTAATAAAATAATACAGTTATCAATTTTTATGACTTGTTTATTGCCTAGTCTTCAATATCTGCTTTCCCCTTAAAACATCTGTTTGGATTTGCCTTGTGTAGACTTGTATCTCGTAATCTCAGTTACAGCTCCTTGACCCAAGCGTTTTGTCTACACCACTTAGGAAACATATAAAGCCCCAGTAAGATTTGCTTGACATAACGTTCTGATGATTCATATTCCTTCTTCCTTGGCTTGTTCAGAGCTCCTGTCATCCATCAGACAATGTCTTCATGCTTAAAGAAAGTCTACCAACTCCTCCAAGAATATTCATTTGCCACCATTGTGCTACACTGATAAATATCATACTTTTATCACAAATTTCACTTTTGTAGATTGGTAGAAAACCAACTTTGAAGTCTTATGCAAATGAGGTAGTTGGAGGACTGGAGACTTTTAGCCTTGAGAGTACTGCTCTTGCTGCTGAGGTAGGATGGGTGATGTCATAACAGTGGGGTGGTGCAGGCAGGAGATGGTAGTGGTCTAAGTGTCAAGAGCAGTGCTCTAGAGAGCTGAAGGCCCGCCCCCAGTGCACCAACTGTTTCATTTGCCTAAGTCTTCAACATTTTTCTCCAAATCAAAAAAGTGACATACACGACAAAGGTATGATGTGCATCACTGTAATGGGCTCATTAACATGGTGGTAACAGTTGCATATGCTTGGAGGAGGTGATAGACTACTTTCAAAGCCTTCAACATCACATCTCATAGGGTTTCCTGTACTGTATCTTCAGTCACATCACCCTTTCATTTACTCTTATATGTACCTACATTTTAGGAAACTCTCTTTGTGATTTTGTTTACTTGTCTGAAGTTCTGACTGCCCTAAAGTTGCATTTACTAGAATAGGGAAGTTGTGGAGATCTCCCATGTTCTACACTAAGCTGTATTTGAAGCTTCAGCTGGTTATGGCAATATTTTTGAGATATTCACAATCGAAAATACTACATCTGTGTAAGCGGGCTCAGGTCTAACAGGATCTTTAGCCCAATGAGTGTTCTGACTAGGACAAGGATGGGATAAACAGACATGTGGATTCAGCACATTGGCTTGTGAGACTATTAAAGAGGAGCTTTCATGTCCTCTGACATCAGTGATATTATATACCGCTAGAATGGCCAGAGATATAGGTTCAGTTAGTTTGTCTAACAAACATGCAAATTTTACTATTATACTCTTTGTCTCTTCAGTATAATCGGAGGACCTGGGATGATATGAAAAAATAATAAACAGCTCATACTCACCTTTTCTCAAAAATCTGAGGTCCATTGCCACATCCAGTCTTCTTTTGTGATGTCTTCCAGCCTCTTATGACCTCTTGGGTCAGGGACTATGGCGGCTCGCGATTAGGCCTCAGCGTTCACGTGGGGTGGGTCAACATGACACTTGCGTCAAGATGTCATAAAATCCCCATTTGACCACTGAGGCTCAATCACAGGCTTATGCAGTGCCCCCAAGCTGCTGATGTCATGCAGGAAGCGAGAAGAAGCTGGAAGATCCAAGAAAAGAAGACTGGATTCTGCAGCGGAGTCCCAGAGTGGTGAGAAAAGGTGAATATTTCTTCTTTATTATTTTTCCACATCTCCTCAAATTTTTGAAAACTTGTTATGAGCCAGTTAGCTCATCCCTAGCACAGTCTACTTTAGCCCACAGTAGTATAATGTTGTACTGTGTTAGCCATAGAAAGTCCACAGTAGTAACAGTCTTAATTGTATACCTTGCTCTACCTCAATAGTGGGGTTACAGGCAGCGTCACAGGATAGCTTATGCCACTCAGGTCTAGGCCATGGCTTACACTTACTCTCTTTCAGTGTAGCACTCACTTTGCCTCTATAATGTTGTTGTCAGACGTTGACCCCCATGATCTATGGCATCTCAAGACTATAGGCTGGCAGGTCACAATACACTCTCTGACCCCTTTTATATTGTTAGAGCCTTGGCCCAATAGAGGATCTGTTGTGGTCTGGTAAGTCAGTAAAAGCTTGCTTACTTGCTGTGAATACTGGCCAAGGACAACAAGTTTGAGATCATAAAACAATTTAATGTAAAGAATAAAAACAGAAAAACCTGTGAAGTTTCCAGCTATCAATAGTAATATTTAAGTCATAAAAATAATGAAAATGAATTGAAGATGTAATAAAAATGATTTTTTTTGGCATACAGAAGGATATGGAATTCTGATGCTCAGAGGGGCTCCAAATAAGATCTAGGGTCGGCATCTGACTCTCTAGGCTCTATGTTATGCTCTTAGGATTAGGTTTTCTTTACTAATTTTCCTCATGAATCTCACAGTGGGTCAGGGAATTCCTTGTTGTTATGTTGGTCTTCTAATCCTAGACGTAATTTGAATTATGTCTGTAATGTTCTTTTTTTTTTTTTTTTTTTTTTTTTTTTAATTTTTACTCTTTTTAAATTGTGAAAAAAGAGCTAGGGCCAATCCATCTATTTTAGAGCCATTGAAAATATCTATATTATATTATTATTATTATTGCATTTTATATATATATATATATATATATATATATATATATATTAATATAGAATATCTATTAATATTATATGCAATATGTATTTTGGAGACATTGACTTAGAACACTATTATTCTTATAGTGGCTGTTGGGGAAGGGGCTTGAAATGAGCTTTATCTTAAATTTTTTCATTGATTTAATGGCCAGTTTTTAGAATGGCTTTCTAAGGTTCATGGTCTGCAACTTGTTAGTCTGGAATGTATCTCTGTGTGCGGGTTCTGTGGAATGAGCCAGAAATAACCCATGCTTCATGCTTCATTTTCTCAAATGTGCAGAGGTATATTGCAGTTTTAGAGGTCAAGATCCACACGACTCTTTGGTAACTGTCTGCCATTTTTTCAGTATACTTGAGTTGCCTCTTTTTAGCATTGGTCATTGATATTTAACATTATTGACTCCATGGAGCTTTACTGTTTCCTGTATTTTAGTAATGTGCATGACCAGAGTATGCCTATTGTAGTTCACTCAAGGGCTGTCACCCAGGGGAGGTTGTATTTTCAAAGAAAGCTTCAGAAAGTTATAGGGCAATGATAAATTTGGATCTTAGAAAAAAATGCAATAAATTATGTATCCATTGGCTGGAGGTTCACTTGGTTTCCAAAAAGGTCTTGTAGAGATAGTATTACAGTTTTATGTACAAGATATATGAGATTCAGTCTGATTGAAACATTTACAGCTTTTTAATGGAATTTCTTAATTTTTGCTTCCAGTTGAAGAGGGGACCTCTCCTCTCTCCTCAGTGTTCGGAAGGTCCCTGATGGTGAAGCAGGCACAACTCAGGTAGCCAGTGGTTTCAGTTGAACAGGGTAACAGCTTTATTCAGCAACTGGAGAAAAGGTACAACAGCAGCTTCCAAATGGGGGTAGTAGTACCTCAGTGTCCAATTCCCCCAGCTTTGGTCTTAGGAGAGTGCCCAGGGATGATGATACAAGCTCTATGGCAGACTTCTCCTCCAACTACTCCTCCTCTCGTGCCACTCCCAGCTAAGGATACTGGGGACAGTTGTGCAGGGAGTCCTGACAGGGATCTGGTTACCTTTGCTTAGGCCTGAGTCAACTCCTCCTGTCAGTGTCCTCCACTGCTCCTCCTGGCATGGAATACAACAGTCCATACAGCTGAACTCCCTTTTCAGGGCTGTCTCTAGATGAGCCTGGGGAAAGCAATCTCTCCTCCTAGAGGCTGTAGGGATGGCTGTTGAGATCCAGTCTAAGTGCTGACAAGTACCTCTGCACAGTCCAGCACGAACTGCACAGGCTCTTTGCTACTAGACTGACCTCTCAACGGTTGTCCTGGATACCTAAGTCTCCTACAACCCTGCCCAGTGGCCTGTGATTGGCCAGGGCTGACCCAAGGGAAAAGGTTTGAACACAGAGGGGGAAAATAATAAGGGAAAGCTGCAAAACAATGTATAATACAGTGACATAGAACATAGAACATAGAGGACGGGACATACCAACACAACCCAGAGACACAATAGACAAACACTTAAAGCAGTAGCACTCTGGGATGCTGCAAACCCACCTTCCCTCAACTGGTAATGTCATGCGCACGGTACATTGGTGAGGCCTGTGATTGGGCCACTAGTGGTCACATGGACACGCTGAGCGTCACGACGTCATGATGCTCGGTGTGGATCTGTCATAGCTGAGGCCTGGTCACCCCTCCTGGGCTCCGGTGTGGGTCTTCCGGCCTTGTGGATGATGTCACAGACATCTGAGGTGTGTAATTGGGCCTCAGTGGTCATGTGGGTCATAGGTCATATCGCCATCACAATAATGATGTCGGTGTAACCCATATGACATCACTGAAGAGGCCCGAAGACTGGCACCAGATCCCAGGAAAGATGAGGGTTTTTTATCTGTTTGTTTGTCACCTCCCCTGGGCCTACACTCATTATACTCTAGGGTCTAAAGAGACTGCAGAGTTTAATAAAAGTTTGTGGGGGCCAGTAAAGGGGGTGCCAGGAAAGGACATAATATGCCATTTTGGGGTTAGGGCTCCCCAGTCAAAAGTTTGCTATGGGGCTCAGTCTTTGCTAGTTACTCCTCTGACTCAAAGAAACTATATATGCACAAAGAGGGGTAACTTGAAATGTCTGAAAAGTTGTAAAACCATTTATAATACTTGCCTTTTCTTATGTTGCTTTGGGGCCTTTGAAACCCATTAGCCTCCAGGGCCCTGATGTGACTACTAACTCTGCACCCAATATACCTGCACCCATGGGCATAACTACCAGGGTAGCAGACAGCAGCTACAATTGGGTGCCAAAAAGAGGGGCCATTTCTATTGAGACCCAGGGAGAAATTACTGATAACTATGGATGATGGAAGATGTGGAAAGCTGAATGTGGCTCTCAGAGGCACAACGTAAATCTCTGAGCCCTGATGCAAAATCTGTAAAGGGGCCAATACCTACCTCGTGCCATTTAGAGTAGTGGTATATTTTATGTGTGCTTTGGAGCTCCATCAGGGCCCAGGGCCTGTTAGTGACTCCGCACCCCCTATAGCTACAGTATGTCCCTGATGCCTTCATTAAATGACTTGGATAATTCCTGCATGTGACATCATTATAATTACTTTCTTCATAAACTGTGATGTACACAGTGATCTTTTTATGTGTGCATTATCCCTTTGCTATGATGCCAAAGGGGACATCGTCCTTGTGCTGTGACATCGCTGTGTAGATTTTCCCTGTACTGTGATATCACTTTGAAAGTTGGGAAGTAAGTCTCCATGGTGATATCACTGTGCACATTATCCCTGTGTGAACCGAGAGCAAGGCAGGTGGTTTGGACTCCGCATCCAGAAATGAACGCACACGCGGTAGTTAAGTTCAAGTAAAAGATATATATTTACTATAAATTAATAAAGGCTAGTTGAAGGTAAAATGACAGGGATAAAGACAAGCAAAATATACAATATAGCATGAACAACTTCAAGGCAAATTCTGCAATGGTTTCTACTTTCACTCTGTCCACTTCTGCAGTATGGACACTGAATGTACAATATACTCAAAACTATCCCTAACTGACCCTGACTTCACATTTGGGTGCACCCCCTTTTCCCCAGTGGTCCAGGTGGACCGCTTACAGTCCGTAGAAGCGCGCGGTGGGGCCCAAAGTCGGTCCTTCCTTTTATAGTGAAGCGTCTTCTCCTCACGGTTATCAAGATCTCGGGAGAAATGAAGTCCTCTTTAACAGACAGGGAAACCAACTGAATGCAATGTAATCCAGATTCCACTCAGCACACTGACAGTCCTGCCGAATCCATACACTGAGCTGGGATGTGAGCCGGGATTTAGCAGTTACTGTCCAGTACGTCAACAGCACTGCGAGTCTCTATCTGTGGTATCCATATACACAGTCACAATGTCAGTCTCACTGATCAGCCACTGAGCACAGTTCCTTTCACGTGGACTCACTAGTCCTGTTGTCTCTTTACACTCTGTTTGTCTCTGGACCAAGATACAGCTTAGCTGTACAGAAAAAAAATCTCCACAATTGTCACAATTACAATGGCTGCTGTCTTAAAGGAACAGAATCACAGAAACACATTCAGCATTAACACTTTATACAGACAAATGACGCTTAGGACAACATTGGCTGTCTCTTACACCTGTATTGAAAGATCACTATATACATTATCTCTGTACTGTGACTTCACTGTGTTTGTTATCTCTGTACTGTGACTTTACTGTGTGCATTATACCTACTGTACATCATACTTCCCAGCCGTTCCAGATTCAGTGGGACAGTCCCGGATTCCGGGTCCTGTCCTGCTGTCCCAGTCAGCGGGGGTATGTACCAGCTTCAACTCATGAGTTGAATATAATGGTAAAACTTCACCATTCAGCCCCTGTGTGCTTCGGGAGCTGTAAGCGTGATGTGACGACGCCATTCACATCGTGCCTGCAGCTCCCTGAAGCCTCTGGGAGAAGAGACTGCTGATGGAGCAGCAAGAGAGCAAAGAGAGATGAGTATCAGTGTTTTTTGTGTTTAACTGTGGCTGTTGTTTGGCTACATTAATGTGCCTCTCCAGCTGCCTCCCTGTTTAATGTCCTCCTCCAGCTACCACCATGGCTTGATGACCTCCTCCAGTTGCCCCCAGTTTAATGTCCCTGTCAAGCGACCCCCACAGTTAAATGTCCCCCTCAAGTTGTCCCCAGTTTAATGTCCCCCTCTAGTTGCCCCCAGTTCTGTGCATGAGCCCTTTTGTATATCTGCTGGTTACTTCTTTGAGTTATGAGATTCAGCACACTATGGAACAGCAATATTAATGAATAATAATGATATAATCCTAAATGTTTTTATTACTGTTATATGTTGGTGAAAAGGAGTACATTTTCTGTGAATAATCTCTTGTATGAGATCTCACAACAGACTTTACATTTGTGGTTGAAAGCTCATGTCAGGGCAACCACTGGAGAGGAAATGCTCAAGTCAAGACTGAGAAAAACATGGTATCTTTCGCAATATAGGTTAATTGCTTCTCGTATGGAAAACACCTATTTGATTGTGAAGGGTTTGTCTTCTATTCTTCTCAATTGTCTCTTTATTGGCTAATACTGAGCTGCTATTTCTTTATTATACTATATAGCTTCTTCCAGGGTCCAAGGCTGAAAGCCACCTCTGATATTTAGCATTATTATTGATTTGGCTTGGGCTACACAGAGATCTCTGGAGTGATTTAGTGTCCTAAATAGCCCAATTGTAATGCATTAGAAAAAAACCCTTTCTACTTACCTAGCATCTGTATCTGGGTGCCTACACAAATGTTCAGTGAAGCCAAAGCAGTACACCTCAGCTTCATATCCATGCGCCAGACCATGGGTACATGCGCCGTGAAGTCAAGATGTACGTTCATGGCTTCAGAGATGAGTCCGATGAGATACTCTAGGTACTGTAAGTATGAAGATTTTTTTTTTTTAATGTGTATAGAGACAACATTACAACAAGGCTATTTGGGACACTAAAGCCCCAGTCCAAAAGGACCTGTGAGTGATATAATGTTTCAGATTGACCTGACAGGTTGTCTTTATGGTTAGGTTCACATCTGGGCCGGAGTGTCCATTGGAGCATGGAGGACTTTTCTCTCCACTGGTTTCAGTATAAAAACAGTGGAAACCCTGACAGACACCCAGCGGACCTCATTATAGTCTATGGGGTCCGAGGGTAAGCGCTATTTTAGTGGTCCCAGCAGACCCAATCGATGGAGAACCATCAGCTACAACTACAACTATAAACTACAACTCCCGACATGCTCCATTCACTTCCAATGGAGCACCAAGAACAGCAGAGCAAGTATGCATGTTGGGAGTTGTAGTCTTACAACAGCTGAAGTGCCGAAGGTTGCCTTCTTCTGTCCTAGAAACAATGAAAACAATTTAGGATAACCAGAGGGAGATAGTGAGGATTTATGTGCTATGAATCCTGAATACATTAAACTTATGTAGAAATGAGCAAACTGGTTGGGATTGAACCAGATTCAAACCAAATTTTCAAAATTTTGGGTGTTCGTCCCCCTCAAACCAAAAGTGAAGTTATTATACTCTGGGGTCTCTTCAGAGGCCCAAGGAAGGTGTAGAAATCAAATAGTGGCATCCACCTGCCCTCACCTCTTCTGGACATCCTTGTGGCATCTTTGTAGAGCGCCATGATGTCGGTGTACCCCATGATCGGGCCTTAGCGGTGACTCCAGAGTGAATGACGTCAAGCAGAAGGTCAGAAGAGGACCTAGAGGGAGCACCAGACACCACAAGGATGCCCTGAAGAGGTAAGGGAAAGGTAGTATAACTGTTGGTTATTTTTGCACACCTCTCCTGGATTTATTATATTCCACCTATTGAACAGACCTCAGAGTATAATAATTTCACTTCCGGTTCATAGCGAACTTATTCGAGCTGAAACAAATTTTTGGATTGAACAGTCAAAGCCCAGAACCAAACAAATCTTCATAGGTTTGCCCATCTCTAATGTCCATGTGGCTTACATGAATTTTGCCAAATTTGCTTTTTTTCGTAACGATGAGGAGAGAAAATGCAAGAAAAAAAGTTTTGTACTTAAATGTACTCTAGTGCAAAGAACTGTGCTATGTAGCCCACACTCCAGTAAAGAGTATTATATCCAGCCTTCACCCCCACGCCTGCATTCACATGTACTGAGTAGCTTGTGTTTTGGCTCATGCTCTATGTTAAGGCAGATGTTACGCCGCAGTACAGTCAGTATTACTCAGTTTCTTCAGCTGGTAATTTGTTTGAAACCCAATTCCAGTGCTTGACATAAAGTCAGAGGTCAGCGAGAAGCCCCCCCACCGAGGCTTAAGCAATATACCACTGCTGTCTCCCAGACTGCTGCGATCATATAATAGGAGAAGGTTATGTTCTATAGAAAACCAGCAGATTACTGTGTAATATCACTAGATTCCTAATTTACAAGACTGAACAAAAGACCAAGATTTTTAAAGGATTCCTGAGAAATCTTATTTATTACACAATTTAAGGGAAATCTTCTGTTAGTCACTATACAGAAGAGAAATGTCATTTTGATAAAACCAACTGGGGTAGAAAATATGTTTTATGTTATTACATGTAATACTGAATTATGCTGAAGACCTACATTGAGGAAAAGCTGCTTTGTTTGCAGAATTTGTTGTTTTTTGCGAGCCAAAGCCAGAAGTGGATTTAACAGAAGGAGAAGTATAAGGTCTTATTTACGCGACAAATAGTTGTTTTAATAAGGAATGTCTATGAGTCTATTGACATATCCAAATTTTTTGACAGACCGTTTTTAATAGTGTTCAAAAAAACTAACATGCCCTATTATTGTCAGTGGTCACGAACCCAATAGAAATCAATGGTTCCATTTTTAACAGATGCAAAACAGATTCATGTCCGTGTTATGTCTGTTAAAAACGGATCAGTGTTTGGGTCAAAGAAAGACCAATGAAATTCGTCCTTTTTTTCACTGACGGTTAAAAAGTAATTCAAAACCGAAGACGCTCGGCCATCAAAAATGGGACTAAACGGATGCAAAATGTTAGATCCGCCAATGTTGTCATTGTCGTGTGAATAGGACCTGAGTGCTTCCTTTACAATTCCTTTTGAATCTACGCTTGGGTTTGGCTCCAAAAAAATGCATGAGACTAATGCCCCACGTAGCGAAACGCAGCAAAATAAATGATGTGGAAAACAACGCGGGGGAAACGCATCCCGTTTTTTTACACAGCATTTTTTGATTGCGTTTTTGCATAGTTTTCCTCTGCGGACTTTCTGCCCTTCTTATACCTATATGGAAAACACCAGCGCTTCCACAGGTATAATTGACATGTTGCGATTTTTAGAAACACAGGGGTTTTTGAAAACAGAGCTTTTCCGCTGCGGATTTTTTTTCTGCAATGTGTGGATGGGATTAGCCAGGTTCCCATTCACTTTGCAGGCACTGTAAAATACAGTGGCAAAAACACTGTGTTTTTGCAACGTGGGACTTCAGCCTAAAATCTGCAAAAAAAAAAATGAGTGGCCTCAGTCTTAGGCTAAGGCCCCACGTTGCAGAAACACAGCTAAAAACACATCACTTTTTCCCTTCAGACCCAAGAGTATAATAGGTGTAGGCCCAGGGGAGGTGTAAAAAATTAAAAAAAAACATTTATACTCACCTTCCCTCACCTCTTTCAGGCCTCCTCACAGCATCCGGTGATCTGTTTCTTCCTTTTCCTGGCATATGATGTCTCAGAAGAGCACCAGACCCCAGCTCTAGCGCTCTGTGATGTCACGCAACCAGGGTCACTTTTGAGGCCTGTGATTGGGCTTCAACGGTGAAATGGGCAGGCCGAGCGTTATGATGTCATGACACTTGGTTGTAGCCGAACTCCGACTACCTCAATGTGCCTAAGTGAATAGAATGTACTTCTTTGCTGCGACAGCAAGACCTTGTCTGAGACTTGGAGCAGTAGTTTTAACAACAATATATATTCTTTCATTGGGTTAACTGTGTGGGGAATGGTGGCAAGGATGGAACCAGAGGTAAAACCTGAAGAACCTGGGCCTAATGTGAAGCCTGCAAACTAGTGATTTATTTGTGTAAGGAGTCTCTGGTTTCCTCCAGGCACTAGTGTCCAGGTGTAACTTCTTCCTCAGAATCAGGAATCAGATGTTCTTTATTTGCGGGTTCATCACCTTCTTTTCCTTCCTTTGTATCATAAGGGGCTAACATTTAATGGTGCACCCTATGAGCCAGGAGCCATAATCTCTCATGTAACTATCAGCAGGTAGTCGCTGCTCCCCATCCACCTACCAACTACCTGAGAGTAGTTAGCTACATTGACTAAAATATTGGCACTGGCCAATATTTGGAGTAACTGATACATGTTTTCAGCTTTGCTCATGTACTCAACCCAATGGTGCAGAAACTTTTACAGGTCACACATGAATGCAAAATATCCTAACAGTGTCCAAAATAATGTTCTCTCCTTGCAAACAGAACATAACTAAAGATACTCTGCCTTTCATATGATCTTTAGCTATGTGGCATCACCTTCGTACTCTATGCTTCACTTACCAGGAATCAGAAAGATCAACCATATACCCCTCCTCCATTCTCAAGATGTTCTTAGACCCCACCTAATTGCCATCCCATTATAGTTAGTAGTGAGGAAACCCCCTCAAGGCTCCAGACATAACCAACAGGAAAAAATCCTTATGTTATATTTGAGATTCACAGGTTTATTGTTTACTACAAATGGAAACAGGAAGACGACATTGCCAGATCATGAACAATGTAAATCTAAAAAGTTCCCTTGTGTAGATGGTGCCTTTATGGAGGAAGAAGCTTTACGGTATGTCTACCTGACTGTGCTGTATAAACCAAACATGGGCAGTAGATCAGAGCAACTTCTACTCAACTACAGCACCAAACTTCTGGATAGACTGATGGGTACAATATGTCATCTGAAGCTAAGCGTAGAACAGGCCTAGTCCGGTATGTTGCAGTTGCAATGGATGTGAAAATAGGGCACATCAGTAGGTGTACAGAAAAGATGAGTGAGATCGATGTGACCTGATGGCAGTGGAGAGCAGAGATATACTATAAATACCGTATCCTGATAATGTGAGGTCATGAGCAAAGAGAACTGTTGTTCTCATCCCTGACTGTAGTGCGAAGCCGCCATTACCCATACATATTACACATACTCTTGTGTATACATTGTACAATCACATATAGATATTACACACACTCTTGTGTATATATTGTACAATCACATATAGACATTACACATACTCTTGTGTATACATTGTACAATCACATATAGACATTACACATACTCTTGTGTATACATTGTACAATCACATATAGACATTACACACACTCTTGTGTATACATTGTACAATCACATATAGACATCACACACTCTTGTGTATGCATTGTACAATCACATATAGACATTACACACACTCTTGTGTATGCATTGTACAATCACATATAGACATTACACACACTCTTGTGTATACATTATACAAACACATATAGACATTACACACACTCTTGTATATGCATTGTACAACCACAATAAACATTACACACACTCTTGTTTATACATTGTACAATCACATATAGACATCACACACACTCTTGTGTATATATTGTACAATCACATATAGACATTACACACACTCTTGTGTATACATTATACAATCACATATAGACATTACACACACTCTTGTGTATATATTGTACAATCACATATAGACATTACACACACTCTTGTGTATACATTATACAATCACATATAGACATTACACACACTCTTGTATATGCATTGTACAACCACAATAGACATTACACACACTCTTGTGCATACATTGTACAATCACATATAGACACTACACACACTCTTGTACTGTATATGCATTGTACAATCACATATAGATATTACACACACTATGGTGACACATTCGCATCTGACTTACAGTAGAGGGCAAAAGTTTTAGGCAGGCGTAGAAAAAATGCTACAAAGTAAGAATGTTTTCAGAAATAGAAGGGTTAATAATTTATTTTGATCAATTAACAAAATGAAGTGAATGAAGAAAAGAGAATTCTAAGCTCCATCAATATCTGGTGTGACCTTTACCCTTTGCCTTCCATCAGTTCTTCTTGGTACTTGCAGACAGTATTTGGCAGAACTCGGCAGGGAGGTTGTTGCCGCCATCTTGGAGAACTAAGCCCAGAACTTCTGTGAATGTGGGCTTGCTCCAATCCTTCTCTCTCTTCATGTAATACCAGACAGACTGGATGATGTTAAGATCAGGGTTCTGTTTGGGCCATAGCATCACTTCCAGGACTCCTCCAAAGGCCAAAGACTGATGGGATTTAGATTTCTCTTTTCTCATTCACTGACATTGTCCAAAATTTCCATTCCATTTCCATTCCATTGACCAAATGTAACTATGAACCCTTCTATTCCTGAAAACATCCTTACTCTGCAGCAGGTTTTCCACACATGCACAGTACTGTATGTAAGCACAATACACACACTCACATATACACAGTCCACATGCAATTACCTTTTCTGGAGAAAGCTGAGGTCTGAATATGCAGTCAGCATTAAAATGTACTGCATGGCCCATTCTGGGGCAGTGGTGGAGAGGAGCCATTAGTAGATGAGCAGGGGGACGGTAAAGTAAAGGAAAGAGCAGATGGGGAGGGGAGAACAGTTGGGGCAAAGGATAGGAGAGCAGGTAGAGGGAAGTGGGAAGAAGACATAAGAAAGCAGCACATGTGCAGTGCTCACTTTAAATAGCTGATCTGCAGGGTTCCTGGGTGTCAGACTCTAACTCATCTCTTTTTAAAGGTCTATTCAGATGACCTAGCAGCGGTCATTTTTCATTTATTGGTTTTACTTGCTACCTTCTTCCCACTAAGAGCCATAACTTTTTGACTTTTACATTTTTATACTGAGCTGTATGGGGACTTATTTTTTGTGGGGCAAATTGTACTTCATAATGGGACCATTTAATATTCTGTATGATGTACTGGAAAGCTGTAAAAAAAACAAATTCACAATCGAATATAGAAAAAAAAATGCATTTGAGTCATTTTCTAGTGTTTTTTTTATTACAATGTTCACTGTGCAGCCAGAATGACATTGAATCCTACAAATTGTACAGTGCTGCGGAATATGTTGGCGCTATATAAATAAAATTTATTATTATTATTATTATCTATATTCTGTGCCCCACGTAGCATGCCGCAGCGAAAAAGTGCTGTGGGAAAAATCATGGCGGAAATGCATTGCGGTTTTTACCACAGCGCTTTCTGCTTCAATTATACCTATATGGAAAATGGCGGCGTTTCCGTAGGTATAATAGACATGCTGCTATTTCCAAAAATGCAACGGTTTTGGAAATCATAGCATTTCCGCTGCACATATTTTCCTGCAATCTGAGGATGGGATTTGTTTTGCAGGGACTGTAAAATGCCATGTTTTTTGCCACGGTGTTTCCGCCACGGCCAAATCACAGCATTTGCGCCACGTGGAGCCCTGGCCTTGTATAGTTTTTGTTATGTTGTAACACCTCAACAAAAATCCAAAACATTGAGACTATAAAAAATCTATTTCAGTTACCATATTCTGACACCCTTTTGTATATTTCCATATACAGAGATGTTTAAGGCGTCTTTTTTGCGGAGAAAGTTGTACCCTCAGGATACAAGAATAACATTAAAATATATATTTATAATCTTTTGTTGTCATGTTTTAACTGGCAGCCACTTCTATTATAGTGAAGTTTGTTTCCTGTCCTCTTATGCTCTTCAGTATATTATTATCTTCGGCTATTTGCCGACCTCCATCTCCATTAATATAAGAGTCTGACCTCTCTTACTGTAACTTTTTTTGTTAAATTTCATTCTCATATTGAATCAAGAGAAAAAGTTCTGAAATGTTTCCAAGGACAAAATGTTACAAAGAAGAGGAAACCACAAGGCCAGCAAAGTTCCCCTGTGTGGGAAGTAAACTGTGCTAGAGTAGTGGAGAGACGAAGGTCATTACAGCTTATTCACATATCGAAGTTGCAGAATTCCCCATAATGGTAGATAAGGTACGATAAGGTACCCAGTGTACTGCAAAGGTGTTTGCTAGAGGGTCCATACTTGCTGCACTACAATTTGGTCAGGTCATGGTCAGGTCATGGACCCCACTGGCACCTACAAACTCAGGATCAAAAATTTGTACAAGGAGCTTACTATCCAGACAACTCACCAGATTACATAGACACTTTGTCCTGCACCTTTTCCACTTCAAGACACAGTTCTTCCTTCCCAGTTGCAGCAAAGTCCGCTTGCCAGTATTGGTGTGCAACTGCCATTGTCGCCTTACTACAGTGGTGTCTCCAACCAGTGTGCCATCCACTTTAAGGTGCAGGTGTACCAGTTCACTTATGACCAGGACAAGGTGGCATTTAATTTGTCCATCCTGTCTGGAGAAGCTTTGGCTGCATCTTTTCTACCATGTTTTTTTTAACAAAGTACCATTCTATCCCTTTCTGCACCCATTTCTGGATCCACCAAGGACCTTGTAGCAGCTTCCTGGGTAAGTTTTGCTGGGCTTATCAAAGTCAAGCTTGCCAGCAGTGACCTTCCAGCTAGTCACCTGTATTCATCTGTGTTTTTAGGGAAAATCTTAAAGGAGCAATCCTTGGACTGCACAGTATATTGGAGCCAGAAGCAGATGGCTTCATACCCAGTATAGTGGCCGGTGGTATTACTACATCTAAGCTCTCATTGATGACTTGGGAGAAAAGAATACCCCAACTGGCACTGTAGTTCCAAAAGCCTCTGCTATGGTGGCATGGATAATTCATGTCTAGGTTCTAGAGAGCTCCCTATGGTCTGTTGGGAGTCAAATTGGACTTCTCTACCACATTTCTAAGCCTAATGGTTAAGTAGAATGTATAAACCAGATCCTGGAGGCTTTTCTTTGGCACTTCATCTCTTTCCATTGATTGGGTTCCTCTGCTTCCGGGGGTTAGATTTTCCTATAATAACCACTCAGGGAAAACTACTGGTCTTCCCTGATCTAAATTGTTCTAAACAGCATCCTTGGGTTCCACTTTCATGGGGACTTTCTTGAAATCTGGGAGCAGACTAGAGATGGCTAAACCTCACGAGACTCGTTTAGTGAATATTCATGAGCTTCAGACTTCTGGTTTGTTTCATACCGAAAATGCTATTATTATATGCTTCCAAACACAACCTCAAATATTAACCAAGGGCCCTCCAAATACTAATAATTAGATTCCAAAATAAGATGGACATGCCCATAATATACAAAAACCAACATATCTTTATTAAATATATACATAATAATCAACATGTAAAAAATATAGATCCGGAGAGATAAAATATGGGTGATATGGAAGAAATACTACATATACTGAACCAAACTCCGAACTTGAAACCGCAACTGTTGTCTCACCTAATCTTACAGAATACTGAAAACATCCACGCTGGAATGAAATTCAACACTATGTTGGTTAATACAACAATGCAAACCAAGCACGTATAAATAGCAACCCAATATAAATAGCCAAGGCGAAATGTATGTAGATAAAGTGGTTGGATAGCATACAAACTCCATATACCAGTGAGGAGTAAAAGTAATACAAATAACTGAATGCAGTTACCCATAAGATTGCTAAATATACACCCAAAGTAACCTACACTAACCAAATTGTCCTACCATTATTGGCCATAATGAAAGTGAAACATATAGGCTAAATCAATATGGAAGAAGAGCACAATCTCAACGTGCATTTTGCCTAGGAATGGCTTGCAACAAAACCATTCCTAGATGAAATACATGTGATGTCCTGACCTCAGCCTGTCCTCTGACCACATGTCTGTCTGTGCCTTTGGTGCCTGACCAATCTGGGTCAGAGAGATTACACCAAGAGATTGCAATCTGGTGATTTCCTTGCAGAAAAGTCCAGTTCCCTGTGGTCGGGGGTTAAAGGGCAATGACCAGGAGACTACTTAGACAATACCCTTAGAAGCATCCCCAAGCCAAACCCACTGACACTATTGCGTTACAGAGTGATTAGGGACTGAGAAATTTGGTCTGGAGGTAGGGGATAACCTGGAAATGCGTCTGTGGGTACTGTATAGGAAAATTTTGAGCCCTCAATAACCTAGGTGTGCCATGTATGTCCTAGTACCCAATCCTAGCCACTTCACATGATGCAAGATTTAATAATAAGAGGATATAAAGAATTTCATGGGAAAATTAGAGAGGAGACAGTATGTATTACTTGATCATAATAAAGCCTAAAGATCATGTTGTCTACTTTCCCATGTACTGTACAATGGCCCCATTGGTTGGCCCCTGTGGAAGGAACAGAAAAGGGAATAATATGACGTAGAAGCACAAAAAGGTAATCAATATCAAATCAGTGAGGGTCCTCGCACCCCATGATCAGCTGTTTGAAGACACCTCAATGTTGAGTTGAGATCTACAACCTCTTAACTGCTAACCAAGCACCAGAGCACCTTTCCAATCAGCCATAAAGGTCATCTGTGGGTGAATTCCTTGGTAGATGGATAGATTAACTGAGGCTTGTGAACTGATTGGACCATATAGTCACATGTTATTGCCAACTGAATTTTGTCGTTTATTTAGTAACAGTGTGAGTATGTAAGTTTTTGGCATCAGGACCCCAACTATGGTACCGCCTGTACTAACTTGATGATAGTCCTGGTACAGTATGTGTGTATGAGTGTACAGTCGGGGAGAGTTATCCCATGAGCTGGTGCACCGTCCATCGGTGCCATGCAAAAACTCGATGCAAAAAATATGATGGGGCTGTGACCCCGCCCACACCATGCCCTTGCCACATACCCTTTTAGAGAAAAGTGCCAAGGGTGATGTAAAAGCCCTTGCCCTTCCACACCTCTTTATTGACCCTTGGACCAAATTCCCTCCCTCTTACTTACAAACCATACATTTTCCCTAAACCGAGGAGTAGTCACTGGCTCTAAGCACCATGTAGAAAGGGGGACGGGATCAACCAGGCGCTCTCTCTCAGGACCATGTGGCGGCAGCTCCAAGGTCTGCGTTTATGATACATAAGCTATTGATCCCATTCAGTGCAGATGATATGTGGGTGTTACATTTACGACTGTTGCTGCACATGAAATTTAGAATTGTCTAATAATGCAAATAAAGTCTATAAAGTCATAAAACACATTAGAACCAATTCTTAAAATGCTTAACATCGCAGACGCATGAAATACACGGTCAATGAGAGTTTATATCACTCCATACATTTATGAACCTGTCATTCATAAGTAAGGTGTTATCTTCCCATCATCTAAGCTCCATGACCTGGAACAAGGAAAGAGATCTCAGCCAAGGCTTTATGTATCCATGCCATGTCTTTAAGATTGTGCTTCAAGGCAAGAGATGCATGCAGGAACTTGTATCTGTCAGCAATACATTTCTTACATCAACAGGCAATTACAAAAGAATAGCTTTTATAAGATTTCTACATTTATATTATACACATCTTTACCTCTTCTATTACCAGAAGAATCTGCCCACACCTTTCCCATGCCAAATATTGGATTATATGGGAAATAATAATAGTAATATGTAATGTTGGTGGTAAAGGAGCCCTCCAGACCAAGACAAAGCTCTTCATTAAAGTGACTCTTTGCATAGAATGATAGAGGAAGAGGTCCTAGGCAGGCGGCCTCACTTAAAGAGGACCTTTCACCACCTTTGCAAGCTCTAGTTTTCAGCAATAATAGGTTTCTCTCCACTGATTCCTGCATAATTGAATTTTTTTTCTCTACCCCACCATTGCTGAGCAATCAGTGTTGTTAGTTTTTGTGCCCGATTTGCTGCTTAAGATTTATAGTGTCATGTGGGTGGTGTTCGGCAGGAGGTGTGATTCAAAGAACCAATCAGAGGTGAAAAGTGTCAGAGCTCAGAATCATGCCCCCTTGCCTGCTCCTGCCTGACACCGCCCTCCTGACAGTAAAGAGCCTAAATAACATATCAGGCACCAAAACTACCACTTATTTCTCTGAAACAGCAGGGGCCAGAGAAAAGCTCCAACTATACCGAAATCAGTGGAGCAGTAGCTATTAAATGATGCAAAGAGCTGGACTTGGTAAAGGTGGTGAAATGTCCACTGTAAAGGGGCTGAGCCACCAAAGCAAGTTATGATCTAGCCATAATTTGCTGATTGAAGCAGGTAAGTATTAGAGATGCGTGAACATCCCAAGAATCATTTTGGTTTGGGGTGGCTTGGGTCCCTGATTCGTTTCAGGTCGAACAAGTTCGGTACACACCAGAAGTGAAATTATTATACTCTTCAGGCCCAGAGTATAATAAGTGAAGGCCCAGGGGAGGTGTAAAAAATAAAAACATTTAAACTCACCTTCCGTTACCTCTTTTGGGCCTCCTCACAACGCCTGGAACTCTCTCTCACTCTTCTCAGTGACTTCATGGGTCCAGGGTCACCCCGAGACCTCATCATGATGCTCGGCGTGCCCATGTCACCATTGAGGCACAATCACAGGCCTCAGCAGTGACCACGGGTGCATGATATCACAAGGAGAGCACCAGACACTGGAGCAGAGCCAAAAGAAGCGAAGGAAGGTGAGTATAAATGTTTTTCAGTTTTGTCACCTCCCTTGGGCTTACAGCTATTATACTCTTAGGTCTGAAGAGACCCTAAGGATGACCGTGAGGGATTGCCAAATCCCGTGAGGATGCTCAGGAGAGCTGAAGGAAAGTGAGTATAAATGTTTTTATTTTTTGGCCCTCCACTTGTTATACTCTAGACCCCATAGTATAATAATTTCACTTCCAGTTCATAATAAACTTGTCTGACCTGATACAAATCTTTGGGCTGAACGAATCTTCAGAACTTTGCCCATCTCTAATGTTGAATGGAGTGGCAGGGCAGATACTCGCTGCGGATGTAGCTTTTGTCTAAGCATGTAGTATTAAGTAATATTATCTTCAGTAACTCGCTTGAAGCTTATTCCTGCAGTTTTTCATGTGTGATATTCTAGAGATTCAATGTACTGCCCTCAGTCACCTCAGCTGCCAACCTTCTGTGATTCCAAGGGGCATTCCCGCGTTCTCTGGAAGTGTTGGAAATGTCTCTGTACTTTAACATCATTCTGACACCTGCGGTCAAGTTCCTCATTTTCTTTATTCTTGCAAGGCTAGTCAGTCTCTATTTCAACAAGATTTGCATGCAAAAAGATGTAATTTCAACAACCTGGGCAACATCATTCCAGGTTTATATAATAAGGTCTAACATATATTTGCAATACAAAAACATACAGTAATGTAAATGTATTTTTATTCCCATACTGGCCTGTGTGAGGTGTGGGAATAAAGGATCATTATACAGCTGCCAGGCTTTAAGCTTTTGCATTGGATTGCCCTTCTGGATGAAGGTTATGTGTACAGATGGACGAACCTCTGAAAATATGTTTCATTTGGTGCTCAGACAAGTCAACCCTCTTGTCGATTTCAGTTAGAACTTGTTCGGATAGAAAGGGAAGTGAAATTATTATATTGTGACATTATGACGCTCTGGCCGCCCCATGTGACCACTGAGGCCTAATCAAAGGCCTCAACAGGGACCCCAGGAGTCCGTCCTGGAAACGCATTGTGCCTTCCATGTCTTCCAATAAGGAGACTTGTTATACATACAAAGTGACCCAGGATCTTTTCTCCCAGGAGTGCAGTCAGTCCTATTTTGGGTTTTCGAACTCTACGCTTTCATGTGTATCTACTCACGTCCGGTTATCCGCTGGCGTTGGACATTTCTGCTGCCATCCTCACCATTCCAAAGCGTTTATGTTATTGTGGCTTATTCACAATACGTCAAGGTGATGGGCCATCTTGGACACTATACTCTATATTTTGTATTCTCAAGTTCAGATTCTTGACACATCTACACTATTTTGCCGCTCGACCTCTATTTTGTATTTTTGAGCATCCCAGGCAAATGATGGAGACCAGAAGAGGACCAAGAGAAAGCACTGGATACCATGAGGGAGCCCAGATGAGGTGGGGAAAGGTGAGTATAAATGTTTCTTAGTTTTTACACCTTCCCTGGGCCTCCTCCTAGTAAAAGACCCCGCAGCATAATAATTTCACTTCCGGGTAACAAACCCCCAAAGTCTGACGTTTGGACGAGCACAAAACTTTTGGAAAATTTGGGTCAAATCTGGTTCAATGGCTCGCTCATCTCTAGTTATAATACCAATTAGAGATGAGCGAATTTCTCAAAAATTCGATTTGGCGGTTTGATTCGAGGTTCCAAAAAAATTTGCTTCCATCTGAATTACTTCGCGGTGAATAAACAGCTATTTCCGGTCTTCAAGGAGCCGGTGTGGGCGGGTGGGCGGCAAAATGGCGGAAGCCCTTGGATGCCACGGTCATGTCTCTCTCTCTCTCTCTCCAGCACGGACAAGTTTTATTCATGTGGAAGGATCTGTTAACAAGCAAAGACACACCTACCCAATCACATCACTAGAGAACATCATGTGACCGTCTGATGTCACAAAGGTCCTTACTAAATATTCGTTACCGTGAAGCATCAGGAACTCCGGAATTGTGGTGAATCGAAGATTTCCTGAAATTCAGATCGAATTCCACTTCTGCAGAATCAATTCGCTCATCTCTACTTGTGACCACTGAGGCCAATCAGCGGCTTCAGCGGAACTCTGGAAGAGACCCATTGAGTTTACTTTCCAACATGTACGGAATTTTCTATGAAAAAGGTGGAGTGACTTGTAAGGCACTCCACCCAGACTTATGGTGCATCATTCATAAATGCCTAGAGGAGCATCAAGGAGTATGTTCCTTTAAGGGAAATGCCCCCTCTGGAGTACCTCCGAGTTGTGAATGCTCTTCACATATAGCATTCAAAAAATATCAGGAGTATTTGCAAAAAAGATACCTCTCTATATATGAAACATCCCTACATGAAAGGGCTATTAACTAACATCAATGGGTATTGAAAATAGAGATATTAAACCCAAAGATGTAGGTCTATGAGTAGTCCCATATGATGGAGATACACTTCCTAGTATCAGAGTTATTATCACCTATGGCAGGTGCGCTCTAAAAAGAGCATAACTCTAAATAGAAAAAGGTGCAGGGAAGGTTTCTCCTAGAATAACTTCACTAGCCCATCTAAAAAATTCAAGGATCATCGGCAACCTGAAGGTGAATGAAATTAATATAGCATCCCTAGTGCTCCACCGCATTTCCCTCTTCTGTTTTTAAGAAAGGTTCATCAGGGGACAAATAACATGACACACTCTGATAAAGGTTCAGAGCGGCAGTGGTGACGGACACTCGATGTATGCAAACTTATATCGGATATGCCACACCTCCCTTCATTATGTCATAAAAACCCAGCCAATAAGAGTGAAACAGGTGGAAACTCTCTCACACACCCCTAAGCATCATGTGACCTGAAATTGGCCAATGAGCCTCTTCCCCTTCCCTCTTCCTGCACATTTCTCCTTTATAACTGTGACTACCTTGGCACTTGATGTTTTCTCAGATCGAGAACTGGTACAATGGTCAGTCAGCATCAATGTACTTCACACTTAGGGTGAAGTAGTCGGTCACTGACAGTACTGCCCAGCGCTATCACGGTCTCATGCATGGGATGGGAGTTATTCTCACGCATGGAGCTCACCACGGACAGTATCCTTCTGTCACCCACCACCTGCACTGGGTCCAGTGGGCTCCCCAGGACAGAGCTGGCCCTTTTAATCAGTTTGTCGAATTTACTTCTATCCCTGGTCGATATACTGCTCCCCCAGCAGGCCACTCCAAAGAAGATGGCTGATGCCACTATCGAGTTGAAAAAAGTCCTAAGAAGTGCCCCCCGGATTCCAAAGGCTCTCAGCTTCCTAAGCAGGTAGAGCCTGCTGTGGCCCTTCCTGTACAGGGCCTCCATATGATCTGCCCAGTCCAGCTTATTATTAAGGAGCACACCCAGGTACTTATAGGTGTTCACAATCTCGATGCCCGTCCCCAGGATGTCCACTGGTTTAGGAGGGCATCTGCATTTACGAAAGTCTACCACCATCTCCATCACCATTGGTCTTCCCAGCGTTAATCCTCAGGTGGTCCTGCTGGCACCAGCCCACAAAATCCTGATTCAGTTCCCTGTACTCTCTGTCATCATCGTCTGTGATGAGACCTACTATTGCAGAGTCGTCAGAATACTTCTGTAGGTAGCAGCTAGATGAGTTGCACCTAAAATCTGCAGTGAACAGTGTGAAGAGGAAAGGGGCAAGAACTGTACCCTGAAATACCCCCCGTATTACAGATCACGGTGTCTGACACACAGTCTCGGGCTCTCACATACTGGGGTCGATTTGTGAGGTAGTCTAGGATCCAATTGGAGAGGTGGTGGTCCACTCCAGCAAGGGCCAGCTTGTCTCTCAGTAACCTGGGCTGTATGGTGTTAAAAGTACTGGAGAAATCAAAGAACATTATTCTCACTGTGTTCCCTGGTTTCTCCAGGTGAGAAAGAGCCCTGTGCAGAAGGTGAATGACGGCATCATCCACCCCAATGCCTGGCCAATAAGCAAACTGGAGAGGGTCCATAGCCGGGCTCATTAGAGGGAGGAGATGTGTGAGAACCAATCTCTCTAAGATCTTCATCAGGTGGGTAAGAAGTACAGATCTCGTGTCGAGATGGGACAGGAAGTTACAGCTACCTCTATTCAGTTCATGAGATTGCTCCTTGGAGAAAAATTGTGGGAACAGAAAAACAAAAAAACTGAATGATATGAGAGTACAGGTCCTCAAATTAAAGCACGATCCTCAGTTTGCACAAAAAGAACAAATTTTGCAGGGTACTGTTAAGCGCTTCCAACATTCCATTAGTGAAAGGAAGCAACAACAATTCCTTCGTGACATCCAAGAATTCAAGAAGAGTGTCTATACACAAAAGAATAGAGCAACAGGGGAGGTGATCTTTCTTCTTCTAAGGCTGATCTTTCAGAACCAGAGAGATCCCAAACTCGAAATCCCAGTAGAGGTCAACAGCGTACAAAGGAGTATAGAAACCGGGGGAGGAATAATCACAGACGTGAATATATTTCTTCATCAAAAGAAAGCACAAATTTGACCAGTACATAATCCAGTACAAAAAAATTATATACTGGACTATTATCTGATACAATGTTCTATGGGAAACTGGAACATAACCCCACTGCCACCTTTCAGCAAGAACTTAAACCTATTTTGTCACAAGCTTTAGAGGCCGGTATAATAGATAAAATGGAGTTTGATTTCCTTTTTCCACTACACCCAGTAATTGCCACATTTAACTCCCTACCCAAAGTGCATAAAGTGCTCTGTCAACAGCTTATTAAAATGGGAGAAACTGCTCCCGCCTCTCCTCATTTCAATTATAAGCTGATGATCTACGTAGTCGATTTGAAAACAGAGGTTACCTGACATCAACTTTGAAGAGAGCTTTTGGAGAAGCTGTTAATAGTTACCGCAGCTCACTCCTGACTACTAAAAGAGAGAGATAAGGGGCCACCAAGGATCACAAGTTCCGCTTAACAGGCACTTATGATATGGAACATCGTGTGGTTAGAGGGATACTACAAAAATATTGGTGGATATTACAACAGGACCAGGACCTCACTAGAGTCCTGCCTCCCATTCCAGAGATCACCTATAGGAGAGGGAGGAATCTTAAAGACTGTTTAGTGACGAGTCACTTTTCTGATACCCCTAGAGAACAGACTTGGTTAGAATGGAAACCGATCGGAAATTTCCGATGAGACTGTGTCGACATGTGACCAGATACTCAGAACTACATCCTAACTAACTAACTCAAGCCCCCTGCCCAACCCATCATACTTACCTGTCTACCTGTCCTGGAGATAACTTTCTTCTCTTCCGTCGGCTCCTCTTCTCTTGATTTCTGCCGGCGCCTGTACAATAAAGCTGGAGCGCTGGCATTCTAGCTCTATTGCGCATGCATGGGAGGCCCAATCCTTCTTCTCTTCACGTCTGCCGGCGCCTGCGCAATAGAGCCGGAGTGTACTCCAACTCTATTGCACAGAAATGAAGGAAGTGATGTTTCGTACCCAGAAGAAGAGGACATGGAGACAAGTAGGTATGATGGGGTGGGGGTGGGGTTTAGTATTGGTGATGTCTGTTTCCGGAAATAGGGAAACGGAATGTCACCGAAAAATCTGAAAATATGCCTTGGGCACATTAGAAGTTAGGCTGGGGGAGGGTGTTTAGTTTAGGGTTAAATTATCATTTTATCCCGGACAACCCCTTTAATTTAATTAACTTTCAGGTTGCCGATGATCCTTGACTTTTTGAGATGGGCTAGTGAAGTTATTCTAGGAGAAACCTTCCCTGCACCTTTTTCTATTTAGAGTTCTGCTCTTTTTAGAGCGCACCTGCCATAAGTGATAATAACTCTGATACTAGGAAGTGTATCTCCATCATATGGGACTTCTCATAGGCTTACATCTTTGCGTTTAATATCTATATTTTCATTACCCTTGATGTTAGTTAATAGCCCTTTCATGCAGGGATGTTACATATATATAGAGGTATCTTTTTTGCAAATACTCCTGATATTTTTTGAATGCTATATGTTAAGAGCATTCACAACTTCGAGTTACTCCGGAGGGGGCATTTCCCTTAAAGGAACATACTCCTTGATGCTCCTCTAGGCATTTATGACTGATGCACCATTAGTCTGGGTGGAGTGCATTACCAGTCACTCCATCTTTTTTATAGAAAATTATTTTCGTTTTGGATCTATAATCGGCAATTATCTGAAATACCCGTACATGTTGGAAAGTAAACTGACACTTTTATACACTTGGTGTACGCACAATGAGCTTTTGTTCACACCTTTTTTTGTTTTATTATCAATTATCATTATGTTTTTAGCATTATTAATGCTCTCAGAATGAAAACAAAGAAGTTCTTGCTTCCCTTTTGCAGCATTGTGAAACTAACCAAGAGAACCAATTTACCAAAAAATCCCTGTAGTAGATGGGACTTTCAGCCACACACATATAGCCCCTGGTTAGTCTGGTTAATGCAGAGCACAAAGTTCAGGTTCTGCTACATGTACATTCATAGTGGTCTATGTACAGACAGAGGAATCCCTGAGGATCCCAAACAGCGAAGACAAAGAAAGTCCCGTCTACAAGATCCAGCAATTTACATGAAATCATCATAAGAAACAACCTAGAGACACAGAAAATTACAACGTGGCCGGTCATAAACTACAAGACCATGAATAACAATGAGAACTATGCTCTGCAGGTCTACAATCCAGCATCTTGCACCTTTATTAGATTACTGATTTTTTTTACTCTCTTATTATTTTGTGCAGTACAGATTGGAAACCATCAACAAGTTGCTCTTGTTAGATCTCATCATGTGTCTTTGGTTAGTTGAGCATTTGTAACGTCTCTGCCTGTTCGGGTCTCTGCGCCACGCTCCGCTCGCACGCTGCGACGAAGGAGGCGTGTTCAGTTTGGTTCCTTGCGTAGGTTTCTTGTTGCTTAGTCTGAACACGGTCCTAGACAATGTAATTGATTTTCTGTCATACCCGTTTCCTTCACCTTGGTTTTCTCTGTTCCACTAATAGTTAATCTTGCCTGTGTGATTGACAGGTTGTCTACCAATCCAGTCTGGGGCTTGCCCAGACTTTCTATAAACAGGTTGTCAGCCCTCACATGGTGGCTGGTTATTGCTTTTGTGTTCTGGCTAGTATTCCTTGTTGTCTTGTTACTGGTATTCGTATTCCTGACCCCTGGCCTTGACTTTTACTATTCTCTTGGATTTTGATTTTGTACTTCATTGCTCGTTTGTTACCGACCCCTTGGCTTGCTCACTCTGCTTCTGTGTTGTTTTGTCTTGTCCTGTTCTGTGTGTCACTTACTCAGTATAGGGCTCGTCTTCAGGTTGTCCTTTTACCGTTTAGGGTAACTGAGGCAATAGGAAGGGACAGTGGCTGGGGTGAGATTAAGGCTCACTTGTCTCTGTCCTTCCTCCCAGACCCCTGCAGTAGTGTAGGGTATTGCTACGTCTGGCAAGACCCTAACAGAATAACCAGCCCATAACATTCTGCCATTGCTTCCCATAGGATCAGTATGGATCCTATTCAGGGCCTTGCGGCCAAGTTGGAAGGTTTGGCAGGCCTGGTAGCTGAGCTTGCTAAACAGGTGCAGACCCTTACTGATGCTGCTGCAGCATCCCCGTTTGTTTCTGCCCCTTTTAGGGTTAAGATGCTACTCCCCGACCGTTTCTCGGGGAAACCGAGAAAAATTTTAGACTTTCCGAGAGTCTTGTCGCCTGTATTTCTGGATTAATCCACACGCATCCCAGGCCCAAATGGTAGGAGTAGTTATATCCCTCCTACAGGGGGATCCACAAGCTTGGGTCCTTAAACTCCCTCCTGGGGTTGAGGAGTGGATTGATTTTGAAAAATTTTTTTTGTCCCTGGGGTCTATATATGCTGAGCCAGACCACATTGGGCTTGCAGAATCGCAACTCCTCACCCTACGGCAGGGCAAACGCTCTGCTGAGGAGTACTGCTCAGAATTCCGCATGTACATTGTAACTGCAGGTTGGTGTGAGTCAGCTCTAAAGGCCCACTTTAAACAAGGCCTATGTGACCGTATTAAGGAGGTCTGGGTTGGTCACCCAGATCCTCTCACTCTTGAGCAGGCCATGACTTTGGCTGTCCGTATTGACTGTAGGATCCGGGAAAATGTTAAAGAGAGAATAGGGTCTGCTTCTTCCAAGTTTTGTCTCTCCCTCTCTCTCTCCTGAAAAACCTGTTATTTCTCCCATGACTCCTGGTGAGGAACACATGCAACTGGCAGTTATGGATGCCAAGATGCGATGAGAGCATCGTCTCAGGAACAACCTCTGCCTGTACTGTGGTACTTTAGGTCATTTCATCCATGACTGCTCGATCAGACCTCGCAGACCAGCAGAAAAGCTTCAGTGCCTGAGTGGTAATCAGAAGAACCACTCAGGCAACCAGGTATTTGCCAGAAATCACAATAAGATGTTGCTATCTATGTCTCTGTCCTCTGGGGACAGCTCTATTTCTGGCCAGGCGAATAAAAAACGTTTGCCTGGTCCACCAGCACCTCTTGTTGTTCAGGGAGATCTGGAATTGAAGGCAGAGAAAATACTGGGTCCTACTAAAACTGGTTTATCTGGTGATGGTCCGGTGGCCCCTTTTAAAGGGGGGGGGGGGTACTGTAACGTCTCTGCCTGTTCGGGTCTCTGCGCCACTCTCCGCTCGCACGCTGCGGTGAAGGAGGTGTGTTCAGTTTGGTTCCTTGCGTAGGTTTCTTGTTGCTCAGTCTGAACACGGTCCTAGACAATGTAATTGATTTTCTGTCGCACCCGTTTCCTTCACCTTGGTTTTCTCTGTTCCACTAATAGTTAATCTCAGTTTTGCCTGTGTGATTGACAGCCTGTCTACCAATCCAGTCTGGGGCTTGCCCAGACTTTCTATAAACAGGTCGTCAGCCCTCACATGGTGGCTGGTTATTGCTTTTGTGTTCTGGCTAGTATTCCTTGCTGTCTTGTTACTGGTGTTCGTATTCCTGACCCCTGGCCTTGACTTTTACTATTCTCTTGGATTTTGATTCTGTACTGCATTGCTCGTTTGTTACCGACCCCTTGACTTGCTCACTCTGCCTCTTTGTTGTTTTGTCTTGTCCTGTTCTGTGTGTCACTTACTCAGTATAGGGCTCATCTTCAGGTTGTCCTTTTACCGTTTAGGGTAACTGAGGCAATAGGAAGGGACAGTGGCTGGGGTAAGATTAGGGCTCACTTGTCTCTGTCCTTCCTCCCAGACCCCTGCAGTAGTGTAGGGTATTGCTAAGTCTGGCAAGACCCTAACAGCATTTGTCTGATTTGTGAGATAGTCATGAAGTAGGAATGCTTTCAAGAATGTAAATCAATGCCTTGACAAAATTACTAAGCTATTTTCATACTCATCTTTTTATGCTATCATCATTAACTTATTTTCTAGGCAAAGTATTTAGATATGTTAATTGGCATTCACCACTTATGTGTTAATGACTCTGCAAACACATCAAAGGCTAGAATCGGCTAACCTTATTGCTGATGGTTTCCACCTATATACAGTTCTGTGGAAAAGTTCTAGGCAGGTGTGGAAAAAATACTGCAATGTAAGAATGCTTTCAGAAATAGAAGGGTTAATAGAAGGATTAGTTTATTTTTGTCAATGAACAAAATGAAGTGAGTTGCACCACTTCTCTGGAATGCTCTATCCCGGACTATCAGATTAACCCCCAATTAACACAGCTTCAAGCGCAAACTAAAGACATATCTTTTCAGACAGGTCTATCACAACTGCTAATGTAAACCCTTCTGTAGTTAGAATCCTTAAAACGTCCCCTCCTCTGTTTATGCTCCCACATTACCTCGCAGGATATGATGCCGTACCAGACTAACTTTATATGTCCAGGCACCGTCTGCACGTTAAAGGACATGACTGGTGACGGCTCATACAGCTTTATATATGTGTAATGACAGTAACCTCTATTACAGAATTGTCTGACCATTGTACATGCAATGCTACCTCTGATGCTGCCCCTGCTACCTCCTGTGTCACCCCCTCTACCTCATAGATTGTAAGCTCTTGCGAGCAGGGCCCTCAGTCCCATTGTGTGAATTGAATATTTCTTTGTAATGTATCTTTTTTGTCTGTACTTGAACCCTACAAATTGTACAGTGCTGCGGAATATGTTGGCGCTATATAAATAAAATGTATTATTATTATTATTATTATTATTATTATTAATAAGTGAATGAAGAAAAGTGAAATCAATATTTTTTGTGACCTTTACCCTTTGCAGTGCCAATTCTTCTTAGTACACTTGCAGATGTTTTTGAGGGAACATCTTGGAGAACTAAGCACAGATCTTCTGTGGATGTAGGCTTGCTCCAATCCTTCTGTCTCTTCATGTCATCCCAGACAGACTGGATGATGCTGAGATCAGGGCTATATCTGTGGAGGCCATATCATCACTTCCAGGACTCCTCCTCCAAAGTGCAAAAGTCACACCAAATATTGATGAGATTTACATTTCTCTTTTCTTCATTTTCTCCACACCTGTATATTATTATTTCTTTATTTTGTGCATACTTTGTATTATTTCTGTTATAGAATAGGGTATATTAGAATTTGGTGCAAGATGGGAAATATGCCTACTGATTCTGTGGAAACATCAATCATCAAGATCAAGCTAGGTCAGACATTCAGCATTCTGAGAACATGAAGAAGCAGAGGAAGCACTGAGAAGGAAGAGTCCACTTCCTGAAAGCTAACAGTAAACTAGCAAACTTTTGGTTACTTCATTAAATAATAATTCATTAACCAAGTAAAGTCTGAACACTCTAAGGGTATGTTCACACTACTGTTATTATAGTCCGTCGCTGTCATTCGTCGTGAGATGAAAGCAACGGATATTAATGGTAGTAGTGTAACAAACACAGATAGAGTCTCCTCCATCTGAGTCTATTCCCATTGACTATAATGCATACAGGACAGAAAAGTGAAAAACATGATGGAGGAAAGCTTCTGTCATGTTTCATACATGATGCTGAATGCAGACGGACACCAGATGGAAGCAGCTCCATCTTCATCTGTCGCTTAATGTGAATTGTTCTCATCCTGTGATGGATGAGAGCAATGAACATTAAATAGGGTAGGTGTGAACCTACCCTAAGGCTGAAGCCCCACATTGCAGAAAAGCACTGCAATTTGCTGCAGTTTTTTGAGCCAAAGTCAAGAATGGCTACAAAAGGAATGGAAAATATACCGGAAGTTCTAAAAACCGCAGCAAAATCTGCAACAAAAAAAGCAGCGTTTCCCCAGCGTGGGGCCTTAGCCTAGAACTGCCCATTAGTCTCAGTCTTCACTGAAAACCTCCAAGTCTGGTATAGGTGAAGTTTATAGTACTGTTTGACCTTCTCACATGTCTATGGCCTGTGCTCATACTCTTAGGATTCACTCCAATGGCTACAATGACTTATATTACCTATATTATATTTATATAGCCTCTTATGGTTATGTATTTGCTTACATTACCAGTATCATTACTTTCAATTATAAATAATCAGATACTCTTAAAGTAAATCTCCATTTTTTACCATCATATCGTTTTTAGGTCCAACATCCCGTCCCAAGCTTTGTTATTCTGATAGAGAGCTGGATACACCTGGAGTTTACTGCCCGCCTAGGGAGATTTACGGAGCTAAATGCCCCACAATTTTACCTTTATTATTTACAAAAACTGCCTGCTTTATTCAACAAGTTGGCAAGGCTTTATCGAGAAAGGGACATGGTTTTCCGACAAGGGGGCAATCCAATAAAGTCAACTGATAGGCGGTATAAAATTAGGGGGCAGTGTTGATCTCCTGTACACAGAAGATTTTTCCCATTGTAAAAGTCATTTTTTGGTGCAAATTATAGAAAAATTGCTTAGGTTACGGAGGTCACTTCCCTCTTTATCTAAGCCCCACCTACACCCATTTTTTTAAAGTAAATAAAATAAAGTCCCAGGTCCACCACCGCTGACTAGAGATGAGTGAACCAGTTAGTAATGAGTCAGGTTGGTTGCAAATAAGGTTGGGTGAACCTCTGAAGATTAGTTTTGTCCGGTGTTTGGACGAAGCCATCCTCCAGTTCAGTTCGGTTCGAACTTGTTCAAATAGAGTCAGAAGGGAAATTATTACTCACCTTCTTTCGTCTCTTCTGGGCTCCCTCACAGCATTCGGTATCCTTCCACTGGCATCTTCCATCATCTTAAAGGGAGTCTATCATTCGCAAAAACTGTTTTAAGCTAATGGCACTTTGGAATGGCCTTTAAAAAGGCCATTCTTCTCCTACCTTTCCTTGTTTTGTTCTCCCAGCCGATTCCAAGATAATTTGGTTTTTCATATATGTAAATGAACACCACGGAGCACCCGGGGCGTACCTTCTCTTCTGCGAGCACCCATCGCATCATCACGGGTGACTCTTGGCCTTCTTTCTTCTTACTTTTCACTCTCAGCGAATTTACGCAACTGCGCATGCACAATCGGCCACCAATTCCCGGTGGTCTGTCACAAGAGCATGGCAGAGCCGATTGCGCATGTGCAGTCATGAAAATTCGCTGAGAGTGAGAAGTAAGAAGAAAGAAGGCCAAGAGGGGAGTCACCGCAACAGGTGGTAAGAAGTGATGACGCGATGGGTGCTCGCAGAAGAGAAGATACGCCCCGGGTGCTCCGTGGTGCTCACTTACATACATGAAGAAACAAATTATCTTGGAATCGGCTGGGAGAAGAAAACAAGCCATTAGCTTAAAACTGTTTTTGCGAATGATAGACTCCCTTTAAAGCCTCTTGTGGCCTCCTTGGTGATGTCAGCAGCTCTAAGAAATGTGACGATGAGTCAAAGAGGCATGACATCGGTGAACTCCACATGGCTGCTGAGTCCAATCACAAGCCTCAGTGGTGTCCTGGGGACCCTGACAACACCCATGAGGTAGGAAGAGGCCAGAAAATGAAAGAAGATACCGTGGGTGAAGGACAGCAGACATCACAAGAGGACCTAGAAGATGTGATAGAAGGAGAGTATGAGTGTTTATTAATTTTCCACACCTCCTCTGAGCCTCTGGTTACTATACTCTATGATCCAAAGAGACGCCAGAATATAACGATAGCACCTCTGGTTTGGAAATAAAACTGGCAATCTTGTGAATATTCGCTAAATTAATCTTGCGAGGTTCACCATCTCTACTAATGATCATGCCTTGTACAAAGTTAATCTCATCACTCGATATTTCCATACCAATGTTAATACACAGTGAAATTGATCACCAGAAAACCTGTCACTTGATTTTACATTGTTTTACTCCAGTGTTACGTGTCTAATTTCCATTCAGGGAAATTCCAATTAAGAAAGGGAAGGTATCTCTAATAAAGTGGCCATTCTACGCTGCCGAGTTCCTTCAAAAACTGTATAAGGCCGGGGCCCCACGTGGTGTAAGTGCCACATTTCGGCTGTGGCAGTACTGCCACAGAAAAAAACACTGTGTTTGCAGTCACTGCAAAGTGAATTGGATTCTAGAAAATTCCATCCATGCATTGCTGAAAAATATGCGAAGCGGATACGCTGTGATTTCCAAAATTGTCACGGTTTTGGAAATCGCAGCAAGTTAATAAGACCTATGGAAACGCTGGCGGTTTCCCTATAGGTATAGTGGAAGCAGAAAGTCCGCAGAGTTTCCTACATAGGGCCTTAGCCTCAAAGTTTACTGAGAAGAACTGATGGCAAAGGGCAAAGGTCACATCAAATATTGATGGGATTTACATTTCTCTTTTCTTCATTCACTTCATTTTGTTAATTGACAAAAATCAACCATTAACCCTTCTATTTCTGAAGGCATTTTTAGTTTGAAGTATTTGTTTTTTCACACATGCATAAAACTTTTGCACAGCACTGTATATATTTCACATTTATTCACTTTCATGGTCAAAGTCTACAGAAAGCTTTTTTTTTTTTTTTATTACGTGTAGGGAACTGCCATTTCTACTAGTATATAATGTATCTGGTTTCTTTGCCCCTGCAGTTTGGCTTCAGAGACCCCAGGCATTCAGTGCAAGTTTTGTTTTGTAAATACAGTGAGTCAGACACATGTGAGGCAGAGCTGCTGGGGGGAGAGATGTGAGCAGAGCTGCTGAGACAGACATGTTATGTCTGGGGGAGTCTAAGAGCCACTTGTTCCTCTTTACTTCACAGTATATAGTTAGGTATGTGTTACCCCCTATATACTCACAGGACCTAGCTAGTAACTGTAGTTAGGGATCCATATATATATATAGTTCAGGGCAGTGATAGGTTAGGCTTCCGAAGGCCAACTAGCTAGTTAGAGGCCCGGTGGCACTAGTAGTTTAGCTGGCAGGTTAAGGACTCAGTGTTAGGGTAGTCAGGCCTGCATCTACTGCCGTCACCGTCGCCCTGTTTGCTGCCTGTGAAGAATCTCACCATCATCATCATCTCCTGATTGGCTGTCTGTCATCTCCTGGAAGAATCCGAGGATCCACAGTCATCCACAGGGGCCCCTGCATCTCTTCTGTTGCCTGGAGGTATTGTGCACTGGACTCTTGCTATATATCTATATATATACCCGGGTATATAACCTAAGACGGTTGAGGACTTGCTGGTTGTTGTAGTATTGCTGTGTTCTGAGTATATTTTATGTATGTATGTGTAAGAGACAGCCAATGTTGTCTTAAGCTTCATTTGTCTGTATAAACTGTTAATGTTGAATGTATTTCTGTGATTCTGTTCCTTTAAGACAGCAGCCATTGTAATTGTGACATGATGCTGGAGTGAGACCCCCCCCCTTTTATGTCAGCCTGCCTGTTCTGCAGACAGAGTGTGAGCAGAGAAGCAGGAAGTGACGAGACAGAGAGCAGCAGCCATCTTGGCAAGTGTTGTATTGAACTGGTGTGGAGATTTTTCTGTACAGCTAAGCTGTATCTTGGTCCAGAGACAAACAGAGTGTAAAGAGACAACAGGACTAGTGAGTCCACGTGAAAGGAACTGTGCTCAGTGGCTGATCAGTGAGACTGACATTGTGACTGTGTATATGGATACCACAGATAGAGACTCGCAGTGCTGTTGATGTACTGGACAGCACCTGCTAAACCCCGGCTTACAACACAGCTCAGTGTATGGATTCGGCAGGACTGTCAGTGTGCTGAGTGGAATCTGCTGTTGGATTACATTGCATTCAGTTGGTTTCCCTGTCTGTTAAAGAGGACTTCATTTCTCCCGAGATCCTGATAACCGTGAAGGGAGGACGCTTCACTATAAAAGAAAGGAACGACTTTGGGCCCCACCGCGCGCTTCTACGGACTGTAAGCGGTCCACCTGGACCACTGGGGAAAAGGGGGTGCATCCAAATGTGATGTCAGGGTCAGTTAGGGATAGTGTTGAGTATATTGTTCATTCAGTGTCCATACTGCAGAAGTGGACAGAGTAAAAGTAGAAACCATTGCAGAATTTGCCTTGAAATTGTTCATGCTATATTGTATATTTTGCTTGTCTTTATCCCTGTCATTTTACCTTTAACTAGCCTTTATTAACTTATAGTAAATATATATTTTTTTCTTGAACTACCGCGTGTGCGTTCATTTCTGGTTGCGGAGTCCAAACCACCTGCCTTGCTCTCGGTTCACAAATTGGCGTAGTCGGCAGGATCCGCTTACCAGAATGGACGGTGACGCACCCGTTCGGGAGAATGGTGCTAGAGGAAGAATGCCAGCAGGGGCTATAATGAGTCAGTTAGCTAAATTTGATGGCAATAATATGTCAGTGAGTATGTGGGTGGAACAGATACGAATGATACAGCGAATGTACCAGACCACACCAGAAGTACTAGTAGAGCTAGCAATATTGACATTACAAGGGGATGCTAAGACCACGGTGATACTGAGGCCATTTGAACAAAGGCAGACATTTGAGCAAGTAGTCCAGATTCTAGAAACCATCTATGGAGAAACTGCATTGCTGGGGTCTCTGCAGGCTCGGTTCTTCCAGAGGGTACAACAGGAGAATGAAAGCCTTCCCCAATATGCAAATGCCCTACAAGAACTGCTCCGAGATATTCAAAGGAAGGAAAGAGGGGGCTCGCCAGCCTTCTGTAACCCTGATCGGACTCTCCGTGACCAGTTTGTCCTGGGGATACGTGACGGCAGTTTAACTGTGACTATGCAGGATTTTATACGACGAGAGACTGATGCTAAATTCCATGATGTACAGGTAGAGGCCATCTCCCGTGCCAATAGTATGGTCCCGAAGCCCCAGACTGCAGTTGGAGTTACTTTGTCACAGGGGGCTAGTTCTGGCTCAGAGACAGTAGAAAAAGGGACGGTTAAAGAAATTCTCACAGTAATGCAGAAACTGCAAGAACAAATGGAACACTTGCACACTCGTTGTGATGAGCAGTCTATGAAAATTGCAGACTTCCAGAAGACTGGAGATGAAAGGGTGAGCCATCCACACCCAGCAAGTCAGAATCACCCACCACCCCGCTGGAGGGGTGAGGATAGGACCTACCGAAGGGGTCCAAATCATTTAGTGCAGTGCTCAGGAGAAATCGAAGGGGCTTACCGAAGGGGCCCAAACAGATGGCCAGAACGACGGGAGATACGCTGCTGGGAGTGTGGACGGATGGGCCACGTTGCTGCTAGATGTCCAGAGCAGCGACAAACTTATGAGAGACCGCCGTTAAACTGAAGTCCCCTGCTGCTGTAGGGCGTGTAGTAGGGGAAACTGACAAGGAGACTATGTGGGGAGAATGCCCTGATGATGACCTGATCGCTGCAAGTCCTGTCATACAGGTGGAAATGGAGGGTATTCCGGTTACCGGGATGATTGACACGGGTTCCCAAGTAACGACCTTGAGTAGAGACTGTTATGAACGGTACTTCCGGCAACATGTGAAATATGATCCCCATACATTCGTACGAGTGGTCGCAGCTAACCAGTTACCAGTTCCGGTCGTGGGAGTGGCCTGGATGAATGTCCGGGTATGTGGCCAAGATCTAGGTAGGAAAGGCATTGTGGTGGTACAGGAGTCACATGAAGTAAAGGTCCCTGTCATTTTGGGGATGAATGTGTTAAAAGAATTAGATCAGATCCTCTTTGAAAAGAAAGGTCACGGTTATTGGAAAGAAACCACCACCCATCGGCCTACTCAAACAGCTTTCCAGCGGCTGATCCGGACATGTGGCTTACAGAAAAGTTCAGATGCACAGCGTCCTCTGGCTCGAATTTCAGTTCCTTTGCATACAAAAGTTACACTGCCACCCAGTCGGGAGACAATAGTGTCCATGCCCATAGGCACCTGTCGGAAACTAGAGGGCATAGCTGTGTTGGTAGAACCACTGCAGGCAGCCGAAGGAGGTGTTGATCCGCTAGTGGCCCGTTCCTTGGCAATAGTTCGCAATGGAAGAGTACCACTTCGATGTGTAAACACTCAGGACCAGAGTGTGGACCTGACCCCAGGGAGGCTGCTGGCTAACATCTATGTGACTCCGGAGGAAGTAAGGAAAGTAACTCCAATGCAGCTGAAGCCGACTGAAAGGGATGAGTGGACCGTAACTGTGTCCATGGGAGAAGATGAGGAACCCACCTCTGAATGGAATGGCTGTGCAATTCGAGAACAGATGAAGATGGATGTAAGTTCATGTTCTCTGGAATGGGTGCAGAAGGTAGATGAGCTGTTGTGGGAGAACCGAGCCACCTTTGCACGGTATGCTGAAGATTTTGGATGTACCACAGGGATCTACCATGAGATTCCCACAGGAGACACCCCTCCAATTAGAGAGCGCTACCGACAAATTCCTCCACAGTTGTATCAGGAAGTGAAAGAACTGTTAGCTAAGATGCTACAGGGTGGGATCATCCAAGAAAGCCAGAGTCCCTGGGCGGCTCCTGTGGTGTTAGTAAGAAAAAAAGATGGGTCCATCCGATTTTGCGTAGACTATCGGAAGTTAAACGCTTGCACCGTACGAGATTCCTACCCCTTGCCACGGATTGAGGAGTCCCTCTCAGCGCTAGGGAGAGCCCGGTACTTCTCCTCACTAGATCTGGCTAGTGGGTATTGGCAGATGCCGATGGCCACAAAAGACAAGGAGAAGACGGCATTCATCTTGCCCATGGGACTATACGAATTTAACCGGATGCCCTTCGGGTTGACAAATGCACCCGGAACGTTTCAGCGGTTGATGGAGAAATGTCTCGGTGACTTCAACTTTGAGTTCACTCTCATCTACTTGGATGACATTATAGTGTATTCTGCGACCTTTGAAGACCATCTCCACCAGTTGGGGCAAGTATTTCGAAGATTGCGGGAACATGGGCTCAAATTGAAACCCAGTAAATGTCGGTTGTTCCAATCTGAAATTGATTACTTGGGTCACCGCGTATCAGGAGAAGGGGTGAGACCATCAAGAGACAAGATAGCGGCTGTTCAAGATTGGCCGATACCGACTACCCTGCGAGAAGTGAGGGCGTTCCTTGGAGTAGCCGGTTACTATCGACGGTTTATTAAGGATTTCGCCAAGGTAGCAGCACCACTTAATGCTCTCCTACGAGGCACATCCGGTGGTCCAAAGAACCGGTCCGTGAAGTGGGGACCTGAACAGGAACAAGCCTTCCAGGCATTGAAGGATGCACTGACAACAGCCCCAATCTTGGCATATGCTGATTACCACTTGCCGTTCCAGCTATATACAGATGCAAGCCTGTATGGTCTTGGAGCAGTGCTTTCCCAGCTTCAGGATGGCCAGGAGAGGGTCATAGCGTACGGCAGCCGGTCTTTGAGAGATTCTGAAAGAAACCCCGAGAATTATAGTTCATTTAAATTGGAGCTGTTGGCACTGGTATGGGCCATGACCGAGAAATTCTCTGAATATTTGACCGGTGCTGAAGTTTTAGTACTGACTGACAACAACCCACTAGCTCACCTAGAAAATGCCAAGCTCGGGGCGTTAGAGCAGAGGTGGATAGCCCGAATGTCTACTTTCAATTACCGCATTAAGTATCGGTCCAAGACAGAGAACCAGAATGCTGACGGACTTTCTATGGTAACTGCCCAGACCCCCACAGAAGACGTGGATCATGAGTTGGAGCATGTGGAGGTGCCCGACTTCAGCAGATTTTCACAGGCCTTGACCGCCACTAATCAGTTTGAGATGGAGGGGACTGAAATGGCTCCTTTCTTTGGTCCCTCACGACAGGAATGGGCACAGATACAACAGACCCATGAGGGGCTGGCGCAGATGATCAAGTGTGTTGAGAAAGGCCAGAAGCCCTGTAGAGAGGAAAGAGAACGACTAACACGTGAGATATTATCTGTTTTGAGTCAGTGGGAAAAGTTGGAGATGAAAAATGGAGTGCTATGCCGAAAGGTCTATTTACCTTCTGAGATCGACATTTGATACCAAATTGTGGTGCCTAGTGAACTGGCTCGCTCCTTGGCAGTTGAGGCTCATAATAAGAATGGACATTTTGGTCATGAGAAGACCTTTCGTTGGTTACAGCGACTGATTTACTGCCCTGGTCTTCGTCAAATGGTCGAAGAAGTATGCCGCAGCTGTCGAACTTGTGAGATCCATAAGGCAATAGAACAGAGAGCTCCCCTGCAAACCATTGTGACCCAGGAACCTTTAGAAATCGTCATGATAGACTATCTAATGGTGGGCCCATCCAATAGCGGACACCAGTATTGCCTCGTAATGGTGGATCACTTCACCAAATTTGCGGTGGTAACCGCCACCAAGGACCAGACAGCTGAGTCAGCAGCTCGTGCTCTGTGCCAAGATTTCATTCGAGTATATGGGTGCCCCCAACGCATCCACTCCGACCAGGGCGCCTGCTTTGAGGGACACGTAATGAAAGAAGTTCAACGTATCTACGGGATAAAGAAGTCGCACACGACTCCATACCACCCTCAGGGAAATGGGGCCTGTGAAAGATTCAACAGAACTCTGCTACAGATGCTGCGGACTCTGGAGGAAGACAAGAAGTTACAGTGGCCTCAGTTCTTGTCTGAAATGGTGTGGGCCTATAACAATCAGGTCCATTCTACAACGGGGTACTCTCCTTATACACTTCTCTTTGGGCGGTCTGGGCGAAGTATAGGAGAATTACAGTTGAATGATGTGGATGGGTTCCCTCCGAGGGATCCAACCTCTTGGGTGCGGGCACATCGGCAGAGACTTGAGACAATCCATCGATTGGTGCGGCAGCGTCTGCAAGAACATCCCCATCCTGATAAGACCCCAGTGCAAGAAGCACCATTGCAACCAGGCGACCTGGTGCTAGTTCGTGTCAAGAAACCCCAAGGGAAATTGGAAAGCAGATGGGAGGCTTTGCCGTATCGTGTTGTTGGCCGCAAGTATGCGAATGGGCCAGTGTACCAGGTCCAGAAAGAAGGAACTGATTGTGTTCGAGTACTTCACCGAAATATGTTGCGCCTGTGTCATTCTGAAGGGACAAATCACGATGGGCCTGCCAATGTGAATGAGCTCCCACAGTCAGAGAATGGAGGTGCGGAATGGGCCTCCGACGAGGAGGATGATTGTTGGCCGATCCCTGCTCCTGGGGATGTTCCACCTGTGACTACTGTATCTCCGGCCTGTGCCCCCTCTGGTGCGGAATCCGCTGGTCCTTCTCAGCCCATAGCTGCAGCACCCCATAATATACCACCGGTCCTCAGACGGACCACTAGGCCAAATGCTGGTATTCCCCCTGTTCGGTATGCGCAGGATGAGTTTGTTTGGCCTGCCATACATCGGTATACTACCACTCTGTGCATAAAAGTACAACCCTCTGGATATACAGTCATAGGCAGGGACTGCCAATCTTAAAGTGGGGGGGAATATGTAAGAGACAGCCAATGTTGTCTTAAGCTTCATTTGTCTGTATAAACTGTTAATGTTGAATGTATTTCTGTGATTCTGTTCCTTTAAGACAGCAGCCATTGTAATTGTGACATGATGCTGGAGTGAGACCCCCCCCCTTTTATGTCAGCCTGCCTGTTCTGCAGACAGAGTGTGAGCAGAGAAGCAGGAAGTGACGAGACAGAGAGCAGCAGCCATCTTGGCAAGTGTTGTATTGAACTGGTGTGGAGATTTTTCTGTACAGCTAAGCTGTATCTTGGTCCAGAGACAAACAGAGTGTAAAGAGACAACAGGACTAGTGAGTCCACGTGAAAGGAACTGTGCTCAGTGGCTGATCAGTGAGACTGACATTGTGACTGTGTATATGGATACCACAGATAGAGACTCGCAGTGCTGTTGATGTACTGGACAGCACCTGCTAAACCCCGGCTTACAACACAGCTCAGTGTATGGATTCGGCAGGACTGTCAGTGTGCTGAGTGGAATCTGCTGTTGGATTACATTGCATTCAGTTGGTTTCCCTGTCTGTTAAAGAGGACTTCATTTCTCCCGAGATCCTGATAACCGTGAAGGGAGGACGCTTCACTATAAAAGAAAGGAACGACTTTGGGCCCCACCGCGCGCTTCTACGGACTGTAAGCGGTCCACCTGGTCCACTGGGGAAAAGGGGGTGCACCCAAATGTGATGTCAGGGTCAGTTAGGGATAGTTTTGAGTATATTGTTCATTCAGTGTCCATACTGCAGAAGTGGACAGAGTAAAAGTAGAAACCATTGCAGAATTTGCCTTGAAATTGTTCATGCTATATTGTATATTTTGCTTGTCTTTATCCCTGTCATTTTACCTTTAACTAGCCTTTATTAACTTATAGTAAATATATATTTTTTTTCTTGAACTACCGCGTGTGCGTTCATTTCTGGTTGCGGAGTCCAAACCACCTGCCTTGCTCTCGGTTCACATATGTATGAAGCGAAGGCTTCAGGTCCCATTATACACACAGGTCAGCGCCAGAGTCTGTTGCGGGAGGGATAATACTCATACCCCCCCCCCCAAATAGGGCTACATACGTATAGAAGCTCTGCAAGTTGTTCAGCTAAACATGCATTTACATTTGATGCAGGTGCTTTTACATGACTAAGATCAAGGCTCAACATGTAGTTCCAACAGCCATGTAAACATGGACTGAAAACCCCCTGCTGTACGCCTGCGACCGTCAACGATTTATGGGAACTAAATACGATAACCAGCACAGAAGGAAAACAAACTAATATTCTGCAAACACATAATATGCAAACAGGTGCTGGAAAGAGTCTACGTGATATTTCTTGTAAAGACGATGCTTATAAATATACATCAATTCTATTGGGAATTTTTCACCATATATATAAAACCACAGTTTTTCCCTCAGCGCTTTTCACAGAAAGTCCGCAGAGTTTTCCTTTGCGGTTTTTCTGCTTCAATTATACCTATAGGGAAAGGGCCAGAATTCCGTCGGTATAATTGTCATGCTGAGATTTCCTAAAACGTGATGGTTTTGGAAATCGCAGCATTTCCGCCGCAGGTATTTTTCCGCAATGTGTGGATGGGATTCACGGACAACCCGCGCCATTTGCGCCACGTGGGGCCCTGGCTTTATATCGTATTTGTTATGGATTAATACCTTAACAAAAATCCAAAACTTGTGACATCTGTATTTTTTTCATTTATGAATACTGGGCTAATGTGAATGTTTTTGACCTGAGCCTCACGTAGCGTATACGCCATGGTTTTGCTGTGGCAGAAACGCCACGGAAAAAAAACATGGCCTTTTACAGTTACTGCAAGGTGGATGGGATTCGAGCGAATCTCATCCACAAGTTGCGAAAAATGCGAGCAGTGGACACGCTGAGATTTCCAAAACTACTTTGGTTTGGTCATTTTTTTCCCCACTACAGTGTTCACCAAATGGGAAAAATATTTTTGCTTGGGCATTTTCAGGCACAGTGATATATGATTTGTTTATGTTTAGTTTATTTTTATTTGCGATCTAGGGATTATTTTTTTATTTTTTTTATTTTTAAATATTTTTAAAGACTTTTTTCCTTTTACGCCTCCAGGAAGGCTTGGATTTGTGATCATTAGATCTCTTGTCCCATAGATTGCAATACAACTGTATTTCGCACTAAAATAGCACATGGCATGACTACAGTATTTTGTATGTTATCTGTCCCCTATGGAATATAGAAGGTTACTGTACACAGGGCACTGAGACATCTGCATGGATGCCAAGAAGCCACTTCCAGCAGAGAAGCTATGTGAGATTATTAGAAGATGTAAAACCTTCAATGAAATCAACTCTCCCAGAAAATACCAAACACTTAACAGCTAATTGATAGTAAAAGTCTCCACAGATCATTATAGCTGGAGGCTGAAACTCTACCCCGGTGTTATGTGATACCCGCTCATCAGTGACCTGGCACACTGACCATGCATGGCCGCCTCACATGGAAGAGTTTACTGCTTGACACTGAGATGATTAAGCCGTGCCATGCTGTGCCCCCGACTCCTGTATTATGGTCTATAGAAGCCGACTGTCTGCAACCAATTTACATAATGAGCTCATTACCTGAAACTGGGAAATCTATCAAATCTTCCAGAATTTATCATCAGGAAAAAATTACACTGCAGCTTTAAGGCTGATGCCCACGTTGCGAAAGCTTTTTTTGTTGCAGATTTTGCAGTTTTTTTTTTTGAGCCAAAGCCAAGAATGGCTACAAAAGGAAAGGGAAATATAAAGGAAGTTCTTATACTTCTACCTTCTGCTCAATCCACTCCTGGCTTTGGCTCAAAAAACCGCAGCAAAACCTGCAACAAAAAAAAGCTGTGTTTCTGCAACGTGGGGCCTTCGCTTAAGAGATTTTATAACTTCAGTTGTAACAATGTTTCAACTACCTAAAATGAGATTTATAACTGATGTAAATATAGGGATACTTACAATATGTCCATTGGAGACTCACTCACAGAATCCGCCAAAAATCGGCAGAGGAAAAGTCCAGCAGGTGGGACTCGGTTTCAGTTTAAAAACGATGGGCCCCATTATAGTCAACGGATGCGAACGATGGAAATGCAACGCTAGTGTGAACCTAGCATAACAATTTTGTTTATAGAGAAACTCTTAGGCTAAGGCCCCACATTGTGGAAATGTAACTTTTTGTTGCAGATTTTGCTGCGTTTTTTTGAGCCAAAGCCAAGAATGGTTACAAAAGGAATAGGAAATATATAGGAAGTTCTTATACTTCTCCCTTCTGCTCCATCCATTACTGGCTGCCACCCACAAACCCCTATTATACACACAGAGTACAATAAATAGAGGCCCAGGATAGGTGTGCAAACATTATGACGCTTCATCATATTGGCGCCCCACATGACTCCCCCAAGTCTCCTGATGTCATTCCGGAAGCTGGAAGAGGTCCCATGAGTATGCCAACCTGCCACGATGCAACCCAAGAGAGGTGAGTAAGGCTAAGGCCCCACATAGCGTTCCCACGCCTTGGCCAAAATGTTGTGTTTTCGCAACGTGGGGTCCCAGCCTAAGACTGTTTATTATGTTTACACACCTCCCCTGGGCCTCCGCTTATTATACATCAGGGTCTGAAGAAACAAGTTTAGTCTAAAACTAAACTGCCAGACAAGCCTTGCAAATATTTGTGAGATGACACTGGGGCACTAATAATAATAATAATAATAATAATAGTCCTTTAATAGTCCCACAATGGGGAAATTCAGTGTGTTACAGCAGCAAAGATAAGCAGATACAAATACAACATGTACAGGAATGTTCCAAGGTGAGAGGCATTACATTAATAGCAGACAGACAGATAGGACGTAGCAGGGGGGGGGGGGGATTTAACAGGCAGAGAGATATTTCAGTTCTCTGTGTGTAATGATCTCCGCTTAGGTCGGTGTTGGTTGTACAGCCTAACCGCGGTGGGGAGGAAAGACTTCCGATAGCGCTCCTTCTCACACCTAGGGTGGAGCAGTCGGTCACTGACAGTACTGCTCAGCGCGATCACAGTCTCATGCATGGTATGGGACTTCTTCTTCTGCATGGAGCTCACCACGGACAGTATCCTTCTGTCACCCACCACCTGCACTGGGTCCAGTGGTCTCCCCAGGACAGAGCTGGCCCTTCTAATCAGCTTGTCAAGTTTATTTCTGTCCCTGGTTGATATACTGCTCCCCCAGCAGGCCACTCCAAAGAAGATGGCTGATGCCACTACCGAGTTGAAGAAAGTTCTAAGAAGTGCCCCCCGGATTCCAAAGGCTCTCAGTTTCCTAAGCAGGTAGAGCCTGCTGTGGCCCTTCCTGTACAGGGCCTCCATATGATCTGCCCAGTCCAGCTTATTATTAAGGAGCAAACCCAGGTACTTATAGGTGTTCACAATCTCGATGCCCGTCCCCAGGATGTCCACTGGTTTTGGAGGGCATCTGCCTTTGCGGAAGTCCACCACCATCTCCTTGGTCTTCCCCGCGTTAATCTTCAGGTGGTTCTGGTGGCACCAGTCCACAAAATCCTGGTTCAGTTCTCTGTACTCCCTGTCATCATCATCTGTGATGAGACCCACTATTGCAGAGTCGTCAGAATACTTCTGTAGGTAGCTACAGTATTGCACTAAGTTTTGGGACAAGGTGTACCTATTTACTTGACCCCTGCATGTCCTTATAACATGGGGGTGGGGGGTCAGGGTTTGGTCAGTAGCCCTTTCAGCCAGAACTTGCAGTAGACGCCTCCTTTATTGTGATTCATGTAATGAAGATCTTAGTTTTTCAATATACATTTAGTGAAATCTTTTTTAGAATCTAGTTGGAATTATTTTTTTAATACAATTGAGTTTATTTGATTTGGCAGTTGATGTTGGGGAATTTTGTGAGTTCTTATTATTGTGAAGCAGGAAAGTATAAGAGTGTGATTGTTCAGCCCCACCAGACAACGAGCCATTACCATTTGGGGTGCAGTGTTGCTGATACAATTTTACATGTTCTGCTTAGACATGCCATGGCCAGCTATAACCCAAATGATTATGGGTTAATCCTTCCCCCAAGAACATGTTCATGCAAAGAGAAGTTCTTATACTCGGTCACAAACACATCTGCTTAACACCATGGGAATGGACAAGGCAGTGATGGGATTCAGACTCTCGAATAAAAATGGATGTCAGCAAAAGACAACCTCATCTGTAGCTGGTTGCCTCTAGGCTGCATTTCTTATTAAATATTTTCCAAATCTTATTTATAATATTTTTTATTTATACAAATTTGTTAAGACAGGCTAAGTCTTAACAAAGATCCCAAGTGGCGCAGGGAACGAGAGATTTATGAAGAGGCTACAGCTACCTGCTCCAGAATCGAAATCTACACCACTTAGGAATTGGCATAAATTTCCATTATAATTCATGCCAGAAAACTATGTGAGTTACAATGAATATGTCAGGCCGAGGCATCATCGGCCAAGCCCACCCACTCCACCCACAATTGCACAACAAGGCGTGGATCGGGTCTTGTGGCACACGTTTGGTGCAAGAAAGTACCTTGCACCAAGTGTGCACCACAATATCATCCCTCTATGCCAGAAAACTGGCATAGAGGGATTGATGAATTCCCCCCATTGTATGTGAGCAATGATGGCATTAAAGGGGTTGTCCATGTGTGAAAGATCCTCCGTGCGCCAAACCGCTTTGGCCACCCCCTGAGTCCTCTGTCATATAAAAACCACACTCACAGTGAGTGCCGGGTTCACCAGATAAATACAAGACAAGCCTTCTAAATTTTATATATTTATTAACCCCTAAATGGGTCGGTATTAAAATCTAACATATACAGATCAGAACAGATATGCAGACATATGCAAGCATTAACAGTTACTAGTTACAAGATACAGTACAAATAAAATAAAAGGGATTAAAGGTGAAATGATTACTTTACCACACATGTCCTTGATGTGGTTCTATAGTCCAACACTCACACATGGCATGTGTGAGTCACCAGTGGAGGCTTTTCAGCATGTGGCATTAAAACGATAATCCCGCCTGCATGCTCTCATAACAGTCTCTCACAGTCTCTTGTAGGCTCATCATCGTCAGCAGCAGCATTCCAACCTGCCTGCTCATAGTAGCATCTCAGTCAAAGTCTGTCTCAGTGGAAGTCTGTGATGGTCTCAGCCCAAAACTCCATAGCATAATCTCCATAGTGTAATCTCCTGCAATATCTCTTCTCACAGACCTCTTACCTCATCTTTTATACCCTTTATGCCCCCTCCCAGAATGAGGTCACCGGCGACAGTATGTCTGATGAGTTAATTCAATCACGTTCAGACCCTTTGTATGTAGATGAGACAAAGTGAATTGATACCGTTATCAGTCATATCTGGTCAACAGCCCAGGCTTGAACAATGCACTATTGTTTGATCAGCCAGGGCTGTATAGGAATACAATGGAGCCCTATTGTTCCAGCCTAGACGCTACTGCCAATATGCACCTAGGCTTGTAGCTGCTCACAGTATGCAAGCAAGGAAGAAGGGATATCCTATACCCAGAGACCAAAATATAGCTGAGTTATGGGCATATTTAGGCAGAATCATCACACCATGATTTTAGTTTATGGCCTATCCATAGGATATCCAAGGAGCTCCAGTTTAACGCTGGTTTGTTGTTATTATTAAACACTCATGCCTTCCTTAGGGCAAAAATTCTTGATGATCAGAACACAAAAATCACAGAAGGATGAACTTACTGAAAGGAGAAAGGACCTCCGAAATTTGGTTAACCTGTTAAACCAATAGTACAGGTTTAAGGTATAACCTGTGTCCAGAAGAGGGAACTAGGTGTCGAGATACTTCACGGCTACACAACTACACTCCCGACCACCACCATTTCCAATATCCAACATTCAGTATGGAAACCTCACTCTAAAAACTCCTTGTAACAGACAAAAAGAAGTAACTGAATGAATAAAACTATTAAAGTTATGGACATTTAATCCTAAGAATGAAGTAAAAAGCCTGCAAATGTGCCATCAATCAGTGGATTCCCAATCCCGCCCCGCTTATAGGGTGCATATAAAGCAGGGGATTCACAGGGACTCGTGGATTCCTCCCTAATCTTATTGTATGATTCTTCATCAATGCCAATACCAGTTGGCATACACGTAGTCCACACCACGGCTGCCATTTGTAGCAGTCATGCTGGGGTAACTGGGACATGACTGCAGATTTGATCAATCATACTGAGAAGTGATACAGGAATGATGATTACACTTAGGCATAAGGATCTAGGAATTGAAGATGTCGTCATTTACATAATATTCCGATATTTCAGGTTGACATTTCTTACACAAGAATGAATCTCAGAATGAAGAGGCGGCTGCCAGGAATGTTTAATGCAGGCAAGAACAACCTGTATGCCTAAACCTTAGATCAATAATCCGACTTCCAAGTTACATTTTAACCCTTTTTTTTCTATGTCTTTTTCTACTCTATAGTGATGTTTCTTCATTTAACCTTGTTCTGACATCCGCCATATTAGCACGGCAGATGTCGGGATATTAAACATGGTGCCCACTCAGAATCTATCCTCTCTGTTTGTGGACATTAATCCTTCTGATGACATGGTCAAATGTGACCTAGCCTCTGAAGACTGGCGGTCAATGGGTACCACTATGTTGCCTCAGGCCCCGCATGGATTTTTCAATTTTTACATTAGTATTACAGTATATTATATTGGTGATCAGACTCCCCTTGGTTCAAGTCCCCAGAGGGACTAAAAATAAAAGTTTTTTTAAAAAAAAAGCTTAAAAAACCTAAAAAAATAAAGAAAAATAAAATGTCAATTCATTTCCATTTCCCTAGATCACAAATAAAAGTAAATAAGCAACAAACAATTCAAAATCTCAGCAGCTAAAAGTACCCGGACTATAAACCTAGAAATAGGATGAACACCATAGTGGGAAAAAACTGAAAATGGCCGAACCACTGTTTATTCAACGTTTTATCTCCATAAATAATTTGTATTAAAAAGTGATCTAATGTTAGAGAAACATAACCCCCCCAAATTGATAAAAAACTACAACTTGCAAAAAAAGCACCTCACACAGCTCTGTTCATGGAAATACAAAAATGTTACGGTTGTCAGAAAAAGGAGACTGAATTTTTTTTTTTTTTTACAAAGATTAGTATTTTTGTAAAGGTATTAATACATAACAACAACTAAATAACAAAATCTAGCTGTGATCTAGCAACCCACAGAATATAGGTAACATGTCTTCTTCAATGCACAGTGAACACTATACAAAAAAAACAGAAACAAAAAACATAACAAAATGGTGCAAATGTAGTCTTTTACTAATTCCACCACATACTGAATTTTTTTCCAGGTTCCCGATACATTGTACAGAATATTAAGTGGTACCACTATGAAGCAGAAAAATAGACCCTCGCACAGCTCTGTGAGTATAAAAATAAAAAGTTACAGTTTTTGGAAAGTAAAAAAAAAACAGGAAAAGCTGCGGGAAGGGGTTAGAGCTGGACACTTATCTGTGCAATATTTACCTTCTTCCTTCTGTCTAAGGCCGGGTTCACATCTGCGTTTGGCGAAATCAGTTTTTGATACCATCTCAAAATCCTCAAAAGCTGATTTCAAAAGGCTTGTTTTAAAACCCATCGATTTCAATGGGTTGTAAAAACCATCCTGCAGGTGAGTGTTTGGAGCATTTCCATCCGGTATCTGCTCTTTTGGGCGGAGAAAAAAGTCGGACTTGCAGGACCTTTTCTCCATTCAAAAAATTATGATACCAGACGGACAGCAGCAAATCCGTTTTTTTTTAATTTTTTTATTTTTTTTTAACATTAAGGTCTATGGAAAGTGGATTACAAATGGATAGTAATCAGTTTGTGTCTGTGTTGCAATCTGTTTTTCCCTCTATGCATGCTCAGAATGAAGAAGGGGAACAAAAAAAAAAAAGGAAGCAAATGGATCACAAACGGACACAAACTGTCAGTTTTTTTGAACAGACACCCATTGACTATTCCGTCTAAAAAGACAGATTTGGCTATCCGCTCTGTGACCGTTTAGAATCCTTTTTGCAAGCGGACGAAGGTTTGCAAGCGGACGAATACCAGATTCGTAAGTCTGTTCAGCATGGAAAGGCAGTCAGATGTATAGCAAACATCTTCCTGTGCAGGTACATGTACTCACATAGTGATTAATAATAACAATAATAATAATAATAGAATTATTACTTATATATTGCATTATTACTATTTACTACTACTACTACTACTACACATTGCCCTGTTTCCACTCCTTCAATCTAAGTCACCTCTACCAGTTTTGTAAACTAAACATCCTATTTTGCTCCCCCGGCCTCTCCAGCTGTATTTAGATGCAATAGTTTACTCTTCTCAGAATTCTGTATAGACTAAATTTATGTTTTTCATGGAAATTCCCTGTCTCAGAAAATGTTTTCAGCAGATAAAGCATGGTCCTCTCTTCCGAAAACATTCATGTTGGTGATCACCCCCTCCCCCCTCCAGATGTGAAACAAAACCATACAAATGAAGGATTTGAAAGAAATGAAACTTAATTAACAGATTCTTGCCAAGAATTTTCAGCAGTGTCATGTAATTAATAAAATACACATAGCCTCTAAGGGTGTACAGTAACGGAGTAAGTATATACGTGTAAAGGAACCAAATCTGATAATATGATATACTATGTGATTTCTATTAATGCTACCTGCTAACATAAATATAATCCTAATGTGTTGTGGGAGCAACGTGGTAATAATACTTACCGTGAATGATGAGACTTTAGATATAATGTCACATATTCAGCCCTGATATCTCTTCCTCACTAGGATTGTTCTAGTGACTGTGAGGCTGAAGCCCCACGTTGCAAAAACGCTGCGTTTTTGCCATTGCAGAAACGCAACGGCAAAAAATGCTGCATTTTACAGTATCTGTAAAGTGAATGGGAATTCTGGATAATCCCATCCACACATTGCAGAACAATATCAGCAGCAGAAAAGCCGCACACGTTTTTGAAAATCATGGCATGTCAACTATACCTGTGGAAACGCTGGTCTGCGGAGAAAAACTAAGCAAAAACGCTATGAAAACGCTGCGGGAAAAAAAGTGCTGCATTTTTTTTTGCAGTGTTATTTTGCTGCGTTTCCGCAATGTGTGGCCTTAGCCTTAAGCCGGGACCCCATGTTGTGAAAATGCAGTGTTTTACATTACCTGCAAAGTGGATGGCATTCTGGCTAATCCCAGCCACACAAAGCAGAAAAAAATCTGCTTGCATTTTGGAAAGTCGCCGCATATCAATTATATCTACTGATACACTGCTGTTCTTCATATAGGTATAATAGTGGCAGAAAGTCCACAGAGGAAAACAGGAAAAAAAAACAATGCATGTCCGCCGTTGTCTTTTCCGCAATATTTTTTTGCAGCAATTCACTGTGTGGGGCCTTAGCTTTTATAGTGAAACTATGAAGTGATATCTGCTGCCTTATCAGAGAACAGGATATGATAGAGGGGAATAATTTGAGCCCTGATATATATTGCTCAGCTTCTCTCCCTCTATCATATAACCCTATATATCACAGAGCTCAGCTTCTCTCCCTCTATCATATAACCCTATATATCACATAGCTCAGCTTCTCTCCTTCTATCATATAACCCTATATATCACATAGCTCAGCTTCTCTCCATCTGTCATATAACCCTATATATCACAAAGCTCAGCTTCTCTCCCTATATCATATAACCCTATATAACACAGAGCTCAGCTTCTCTCCCTGTATCATATAACCCTATATATCACAGAGCTCAGCTTCTCTCCTCTATCATATAACCCTATATATCACAGAGTTCAGCTTCTCTTCTCTATCATATAACCCTATATATCACAGAGCTCAGCTTCTCTCCTCTATCATATAACCCTATATATCACAGAGTTCAGCTTCTCTTCTCTATCATATAACCCTATATATCACAGAGCTCAGCTTCTCTCCTCTATCATATACCCCTATATATCACAGAGCTCAGCTTCTCTCCCTCTATCATATAACCCTATATATCACAGAGCTCAGCTTCTCTCCCTCTATCATATAACCCTATATATCACAGAGCTCAGCTTCTCTCCTCTATCATATAATCCTATATATCACAGAGCTCAGCTTCTCTCCCTCTATCATATAACCCTATATATCACAGAGCTCAGCTTCTCTCCTCTATCATATAACCGTATATATCACAGAGTTCAGCTTCTCTTCTCTATCATATAACCCTATATATCACAGAGCTCAGCTTCTCTCCCTCTATCATATAACCCTATATATCACAGAGCTCAGCTTCTCTCCTCTATCATATAATCCTATATATCACAGAGCTCAGCTTCTCTCCCTCTATCATATAACCCTATATATCACATAGCTCAGCTTCTCTCCTCTATCATATAATCCTATATATCACAGAGCTCAGCTTCTCTCCCTCTATCATATAACCCTATATATCACATAGCTCAGCTTCTCTCCTTCTATCATATAACCCTATATATCACATAGCTCAGCTTCTCTCCATCTGTCATATAACCCTATATGTCACAGAGCTCAGCTTCTCTCCCTATATCATATAACCCTATATAACACAGAGCTCAGCTTCTCTCCCTGTATCATATAACCCTGTATATCACAGAGCTCAGCTTCTCTCCTCTATTATATAACCCTATATATCACAGAGCTCAGCTTCTCTCCTCTATCATATAACCCTATATATCACAGAGCTCAGCTTCTCTCCTCTATCATATAACCCTATATATCACAGAGCTCAGCTTCTCTCCTCTATCATATAACCCTATATATCACAGAGTTCAGCTTCTCTTCTCTATCATATAACCCTATATATCACAGAGCTCAGCTTCTCTTCTCTATCATATAACCCTATATATCACAGAGCTCAGCTTCTCTCCTCTATCATATAACCCTATATATCACAGAGCTCAGCTTCTCTCCCTCTATCATATAACCCTATATATCACAGCGCTCAGCTTCTCTCCTCTATCATATATAACCCTATATATCACAGAGATCAGCTTCTCTCCTCTATCATATAACCCTATATATCACAGAGATCAGCTTCTCTCCTCTATCATATAACCCTATATATCACAGAGCTCAGCTTCTCTTCTCTATCATATAACCCTATATATCACAGAGTTCAGTTTCTCTTCTCTATCATATAACCCTATATATCACAGAGTTCAGTTTCTCTCCCTCTATCATATAACCCTATATATCACAGATCTCAGCTTCTCTCCTCTATCATATAACCCTATATATCACAGAGCTCAGCTTCTCTCCTTCTGTCATATAAACCTATATATCACAGCGCTCAGCTTCTCTCCTCTATCATATAACCCTATATATCACAGAGCTCAGCTTCTCTCCTTGTATCATATAACCCTATATATCACAGAGCTCAGCTTCTCTCCTCTATCATATAACCCTATATATCACAGAGCTCAGCTTCTCTCCCTCTATCATATAACCTATATATCACAGAGCTCAGCTTCTCTCCCTCTATCATATAACCTATATATCACAGAGCTTAGCTTCTCTCCTCTATCATATAACCCTATATATCACAGAGCTCAGCTTCTCTCCTCTATCATATAACCCTATATATCACAGAGCTCAGCTTCTCTCCTCTATCATATAACCCTATATATCACAGAGCTCAGCTTCTCTCCCTCTATCATATAACCCTATATATCACAGAGCTCAGCTTCTCTCCTCTATGATATAACCTAATAATCACAGAGCTCAGCTTCTCTCCCTCTATCATATAACCCTATATATCACAGCGCTCAGCTTCTCTCCTCTATCATATATAACCCTATATATCAGAGATCAGCTTCTCTCCTCTATCATATAACCCTATATATCACAGAGCTAAGCTTCTCTTCTCTATCATATAACCCTATATATCACAGAGTTCAGTTTCTCTCCCTCTATCATATAACCCTATATATCACAGATCTCAGCTTCTCTCCTCTATCATATAACCCTATATATCACAGCGCTCAGCTTCTCTCCTCTATCATATATAACCCTATATATCACAGAGCTCAGCTTCTCTCCTCTATCATATAACCCTATATATCACAGATCTCAGCTTCTTTCCTCTATCATATAAACCTATATATCACAGAATTCAGCTTCTCTTCCTCTATCATATCCTGCTCTCCGATAGAGAAGCAGAAGTCACTGGCTAAATTTTATTTAAATAAAACAGCCATCACGGCAGAAATCATGACAACTGAGGTAGCTGTGACTTTTAGATACAGCTTTCTTGCAATAGCAATATGGAGACCAGGGTTCACAATGATGGTCATGACATAGTGAACATACCTTATTTTGTGTCATCTATCAAATGGTATTTTCTTTTTTTTTCAGTGGTCGCTGACTACATGCATAAGCGCCCAAAGAGAACAGAGCCGCCACAGAGCACAGGAAAGTGACATTGTATTTTTGTTTGTCACCTCTCTTGGCCCTCCACTTATTATACTCTGGGATCTGAAGGATTTGACTATGCGAGCAAAATCCAGCAGATTTGGATTTTTCGTGACTGTTGTGTCACTGTTGCTCACGGTCGCAGGTCACATAGAGACAATCATTAGATGCAACGTCACAATGCAAAACTGTAATCTTCATATCACACAAAAAAAGTCGCCGAATAGCCCCAGCCTGTGTTCCCAGATAGAGACATCAGTCTTTCTTAAAATGAACAACTCATGACCCCGTCCTCATATTCCTGCAGGAGAAGAGTCTGTGCTATAAACTTGACCTTGTTTTGCAAACAGGCTTTTTAGGATTTATTGGAGGAGGGGGGAGGGGTAATTTATTACACAAGGAGCAGAGGGAATCACTCCAAAATGTAAGGGGAAATACAATACAAAAGGGAAATTTTGGATCTTGGACCATCCCTCCTATTATAGTAGGAGGGGGATACCAGGAATCCAGCCCTCTGCACTACCTTTGTGTATATACCGGGGCTGTCCATAAAATACAGTAGTGAAAGTAAAGCTTCAGGATAAATACAGCCGCTGTCCAGCAGAGATCACAGCCGAGTCTGACAACCTCACAGAGTGGATATATCCTTATTCCAGCTGTGAACGTCTGTCCTTACTCCAGAGATGGCACCGACTACCCTCATCGTGTTCCTTGTGGTCTCTTCGATGTATGTGATTTCCCAAGGTAAAAACTGTTTCTCTAAATAATGATTTTTTTGGCAGATTCTTTTATTTATTTACTTTTTTAATTTGTAATTTTTGGATTTTTTTTTCCCCCAATTGTATGGGGCTGCAGGAATATAGTGTGGCTGTATAGAAAGATTATTGTCTATTACTACAATGGTCTCCAGTGACTCTATAGTCAATCCAAAACTACAACTCCAGCAGAGTTCAGATGGGGGTTGTAGTTACAGCTGGAGGCTACAGGTTGGAGATCACTGAGAATGTATTAAAATGAACTGGTCTTTGCTAGTGGCGTTGGCTTGAGTTCCTAGTCCCAGGATAGAATGTATTAGGTTGCTCTGTATACTGTAGGTAGGACAGGTACAGACAAGAGAAGGGGTCAGCAACCTTTGACACTTTAGCTGCCATGAAACTACAATTCCCAGAATGCTCAGTTAACTTCAAGAGCAGCAGCACAAGTATGCATGCTAGCTATCCTAGCTTCACAACAGCTGGACAAGAGCAACAGATCCTTATGGATGTACATGCTGGGTTCTGTTCACACTGTCATCAGAGACTTCGCTATTGGCAATCTCTGCAGATTTGATGAACAAAATAGCACTGTATGCTTACAATTCCCATCAATGATGCAAACCACAATGGAAACTGATGGATCCTATTATACGTTAATGGGGTCCATAAGTTGCCAGTGGTGTACATTGTGGCTTTCTGTCTATTAGTGTAATGTCCCTTGTATTCACATTTGATACATTAGTCTGCCTTGTTCTACGATATATCATTGTCACATTGTGTCTCCCCTGTATGTTTAATGTATGCACCAGGGAAGCTCCAGGGGCCGACTGTACGTTAAACATCCCATAGCCCCCATTATACCAAAGCAGCGTTCTTTTGGCATCCATTTGGAAGTATTTGTCTGGGCTTCCGATTTTTTTCTTCTGCATACAATAGTGCAATAAGACCTAGGAGATATCTCTGAATATATGTTGAATGTGCGGCTAGTGCGCAATTTTATTGTTTAGCATGTAGAACACATGAAATAGTATTGTGGTATTGTCAGTTCATATTATATCACAAGGATACATTGTCCTACCACAAATAGAGAAGCAAGAAGCTGTGGTGTCTAGAATGGCTGATATATTAGACCAAAGAGGTTTCGACACAAGTTTAATGGAGTGTCACTAATACATGAAATTATCTATCTATCTATCTATCTATCTATCTATCTATCTATCTATCTATATAGCGTTCCTGTGCTATTTGCATAGTGCGCTGTGGGCTTACTTTTAGAACAACAGAGCTATGTCTTAATACATTCTACCTCTCTGTCTAAGTACGGTCCACATTATCAGACCAGATTTCTTGTAACAGAATTTTAGTTCCATAATTTACATCACATTAAAATAGTTTTCCAGGACTTAGGGCAGCCCAACAATATCGGATCAGCATGGTACAATCCCTGACCCCCTCCATGGATCAGCCGATTGAAGGAATCTTAGATCTAAAGACACTTCCAAGATTGCAAATCATCAAATCAAATGGTGAATAGGAAGAGAAATTTCAGCTCTGAAGCCTGCAAAATTGTGAATGCAGCTCTTTAGTATAATAGAGACTTTCAGGGAATGCTGGGAATTGTAGTTTCATTAAAGCCAGTGATCCATGGGTTGGAGACCAATGGCTTAGACAATCTGACCTATGTTTTGTTATACAAATATATAATTTTAGCAACTGCTTTAGGTTAGAAAATATATTGCATTTATTCCTGGATATATTCAAGGATATCTGTCACAGGCAGATTGATATATAGTATTGTTAGAAAAGTTCCAGTTTAACTTGTCATGTATTCCTTTAAACCTCTCTTCATGGGCTAAGCAGTCATGTGGGCGGTCTTAGCCAGTGATGACACCCTTCCCTTCAGGAATGTGCATACATCTTGCTGTCAATAACTAAGTAGACCCACCCACTGGACTCCTAAGAACAGGAAGGACAGAAATTTAAAGGGGTTGTGCAGGATTCAAAAACATGGCTCCTTTTTTTCTTCTCAGGAAGTGACATCATGTCTGTTGGTCACATGGCAATACCACATCTCCATCCTATCAAAATGAATGGGACAGAGCTGCAGAGTGGCCGTGTGATCAAAGCACATGATGTCACTTCCTGAGAAGACTAAAGCAGCCATGTTTTTAAAGTCCTTCACAACCCCTTTACATGAATAAATGAAAGGTTATACTAAATCTTTTCTCATAATGCAATATATCAATCTGCTCAGCTACTCCTGCTCTATAACATGCTGCTGGTAGATTCGACTGCATTTTAGTGAGACAAGATCACTTTAATATCAATCTGTATTTTGCATTAAACATTCTCATTCTTGCAGTGTCTTCTTCTTCTATGATGACATCTGACTGCTGCCTGTCCACCAAAGACAAGGAGATTCCCTTTAACAATGTGAAGTGCTACATCCGGCAGACTACGACCCAGGGCTGCTATATTGATGCCATTGTGTAAGTGTCCAGCCAGATACTACTAGATATGTAAAGTGTCGGAGGACATTGTCAGTTGTGTAATGAACCTAATAAATGTTCTCTTTCTAAATAGATTTGTCACCCGTAAGAACAAGCACCTGTGCGCCCCACCCAACTCGGCATGGGTAAAAAATTTAATGGCAAAACTAGACAAGCACAAGCCACATTTCAAGGTAAGTTGTTAATATTTCATTGTGTATTTACTGAATTATCCTTTGGGTTCTTTCTTTGAAGCGCTACCAGTCCCTTGCAACATTTTAACTTAACACTTCGGCTGGGTTCCCACGTGCAGATTTCGGTACAATTTTTAATATCAAAACGAACAAAGATAAAGCATGTCTGTTTTTTAGAAAGCCATATAAAATTTTCCATCAAAAAAGCAGACACGTGAATAGACCCATTCACTCTCATGGTTTTAAGATGGCTGCGTGATGGCCGTGTCATGTGAATAAGCCCTAAAAGAAAGACTAAGACTAAGATCTCTGACTTCCAATATTAAAGAGGACCTTTAGGCTAAGGCCCCACGGTGGTACCCTTAACTTAATATTTTGTTGCACAACCTTTTGAGGCAATCCCTGCAATCAAACGATTCCTGTAACTGTCAATGAGACTTCTGCACCTCTCAGCAGGTATTTTGGCCACTCCTCATGAGAAAACTGCTCCAGTTGTCTTGGGTTTGAAGGGTGCCTTTTCCAGACGGCATGTTTCAGCTCCTTCCAAAGATGCTCAATAGGATTTAGGTCAGGGCTCATAGAAGGCCACTTCAGAATAGTCCAATGTTTTCCTCTTAGCCATTCTTGGCTGTTTTTAGCTGTGTGTTTTGGGTCATTTTCCTGTTGCAATGGAGACCAAGCTTTCTGACACTGGGCAGCACATTTCTCTCTAGAATCCCTTGATAGTCTTGGGATTTCATTGTACCCTGCACAGATTCAAGACACCCTGTGCCAGATGCAGCAAAGCAGCCCCAGAACATAACAGAGCCTCCTCCATGTTTCATAGTAGGGACAGTGTTCTTTTCAAGATATGCTTCATTTTTCCGTCCGTGAACATAGAGCTGATGTGCCTTGCCAAAAATTTTGAATTTTGTCTCGTCTGTCCATAGGACATTCTCCCAGAAGCTTTGTGGCTTGTCAACATGTAGTTTGGCAAATTACTTTTGTCAGAATCAAGTTATTTCTGTAACCATTGTGGGTTTTTCTTTCATTAAACGAGGGGTACCAACAATTTTGTCCACGTGTGTATCTATAGGAAAACCACCGGCGTTTCTGTACGTATAATTAACATGCTGTGATTTCCTTTCCTGACTCCTCTACATTGTGTTTGCTTTCCTTCAGAAAACATGTGGCCGCTAAATATTGCTGGGCATCGGCTGTTGGAGGTGCCAGAGGACGGTGAAGAAGAAAGCACGATCGGTGGAGTTTGGCTATTCTGCGCCCACTTTCTGTAATGATGTAAATCTGCTGTTATTCCAGCCTTTCCTGCCTGATGTAACCATTGAATTATATTCTGTGAACCTTTACCTTATTCTTGGCATATCTTTGGTACGGGAAGATAAAAGAACTTTAGTATAAGCCTCAGGACAATACTAAAGATTATGTCATTCAATAGCCTGGCCATATCTTTCCTGCGCCATGTTAGAGAATACTACATAGCAATTACTGGACTGTGAAGTTGCAAAAATTGCACAAAATCTGTAAAACAATGTTCTTGCTCCTTCTTGCCTAGGCTTTGAAGTCCTAGGGTAGAACCACTATTTTTTTTAGGATTTGATAGGATAATATCTACTAGGGAAAGGGTTATATAGGCAGTACCTTATAAAACCTATCTTAACATATCTCAAAGGGAGTCTATCATTAGAGCCCATCATATCAATTCAGCCCTTCAGATAGATAGGTTAGGGTCACCTGAATCACACAGTGTTTTTTGTGAATCGCTGCCTCCATTGCTGAGATATCGTTGTTTTCGTCAATATGCAAAGATACTCTTTGGAGCTGCGAGGGCACCGCCATTGCCCCAAGGAGGTTAGTGACATCTCCCATGTAGCTCCAAAGAACTAATTTTCAAAAACGCCAATATCTCAGCTATGGAGACTTCGATTCACAAGGAGAAAACACTGTTTGATTCCGGTGACCCTAACCTAACCTATCTATCTGCAGTGTTGGGTTGATATGATGTGTTCTGGTGACAGATTCCCTTTAACATATTTTATTTGCATTTGCTAGACATGGAGTCTTCCAATAGAGAAAATTTTACATTCATGCTACAATATACCAATATCCATACATTATTTTTTTTTTTTTTACTAAAAGTGGTTGTGCGGTATTTGAAAAGCAAGGTTAGAAACAGTGCCCCAGCTGCCCACAGGCTGCATGTGGTATTGCAGCTAAGCCTCATGCCTTTCAGTGAAGAGGAGTTGCAAACCCAGATGGGATGATTATGGTAGAAAGCGTCACTGTTTATTCTAACCCTGTACAGCTCATTTACAGGGATTTTTCAGGCTAAAATCCTTTATGACCTATCCTAAGGATAAGTAATAAATATCATTTGTGGTCCCACACCCGCCATCCCCATCAATCAGCTGATACACAGAGAATAAAGCAGGAAGCAGACAGCTCCATTCTCTGTGTAGTGGCCAGACCAGGTACTGCACATTATCTTCCATTCCTTTGAATGGGAACTAAACTGCATTAACTCAGTTCTGTGACTACACAAAGAACAGAGCTGTGCTTCCTTCCTTTGTGATATTGGCTTCACCTTTCTGTCTATAGGAGGTAGGTACATTTGGTGTGATAATTCACTCATCTAGAATTCAGCTATTTTGAAATACTGAGTCACTTTAATTTTGTTAGCAAATTTTATTTTTTAAATGTGAATGTTTTTTTCCCATGTGAAAAAAAACATAATATCTACATTTTGACAATCATTAAGTGTAGATCATTAATTTTTTCTTCAATATACAATATATATATTTTCATTTATATTAATATTTTTATATAAGAATTATGATATTTTCTTGTGATTAAAGTTATATTGTTATCTGGATTATTTGGTAGCTTTGGTTTACAGAAGTGCTGTGGATCTAGCTAAAAGGAGACAAGACAAGATCCCTAGTAAGATAAATACCTTGTGTCACATTGTCTCCAATAGTTCTGAGCATTCTGCTGTAACTGTAAAGAATCCTTTCCTACATAGGTAATAAATACATCTTTCCTTGCACTTAGCTTGTGTCCTCTAGCCTGTTGAGTAGATATCTTTCAGTTTGACTTTGGTTTGTTTCCAAGTCAGCTTCATAATGGATTTGCTATAATAGGTCCCCCTGCTATAGGTAATATGGTACTGGCTATGTCCCACTCACTCATAGCTATAGCCAATTGCCATTCATAAGCACATTCCTCTCTTCTGATATACCAAAGTCAATTTATCTCTTGTTTGATGATATGCAAGGACAATAAATGGTGCAATTTGGGGATATAATAATAATAATAATAATAGCTATTATTATTATTATTATTATTATTACTTGGTTCTGTCCAATCACTGATGTTATTAATAGTGTGTCCCCGAAATTAATTCAGTTTGGATCTTTACGCCTTATAGTGACCAGATGTCATGGTCTCTTACTATTAACTCTTCCAAATATTGGGGAGAATTTATTAAGACTGGTATTCTGTCTCTTAATAATTCAGGTGCACAGAACCAATGCCAGTTCCAGACTGTCCTGTATAACTCACACCAATTTTCTGGTGTCTCTGACCTGATCCGCTTTGCACTCTTCCCCTCTCCATCTACTTTCATAAAAAGTGATGAGCAGGGTGCAGGAATTGGGAAATGGCTCATCTTTGGAGCAAAAAAAGGCCTGTGTGCCAAAGATGTGCCCCGACTATTCCCATCTAGGCCAGTTTTCTGGCATACAGTGAACAGTAAATTCCACCCATTGACTCAGTTGCAATGTGTTGGGTCATTCAGTCAACTAAAATTAAATGGGAAACTTATGGGAATTTATCTGGTCCCTCTGTTATACAGCATGGTTTCCTATTGGATGTATTACTCAATCATTGGAAGAATAGGTTTCGGAATCCTATAAATCAATTGTTAATGGATGGACCAAGTGATGGTGCCCACAAGGCAGAAATGCATTTCAGTCTTACAAACTTAAGGCAGCTCAACCAAGTGTATCCAGATAAGGATTGTTTATATTAATTGCTTTGTTTGAACAATGTTTTATGGTTTTGGGTCTTTTATATATTAAATGTGATTTTAATTAAACAAAGTAATTAAAATTAAAATTTTGTGTTTTGTGGTTTCTTCATCTGTTTGATGCCTCAAAGACTGGACTTTCAGTTTGCTGTTTTGTTAATGATTTGGTTGCATTATGTTATCAGTCTAAAGAAAATCCACAACTAAAAATATATGCCCCTATGGTCAGCTATGGCTGTTGGATGTTTTGTCCAGTTATTCATTTCCCCATACAAGTATACCTTTATTCTTACCTGGAGATGAGGACATTGATTCTTATTAGACTCATCTTCGGTGCTTCCATAACCTAAAGCAGAGTAAGTTCACCCGAGCTTCACTGTGCATGTGCCCACCATCCAGCATATGCACAGTGAAATAGGACGTACTACTCCAGCTTCAATATAGAACTGAGCAGGTTCTGAGATAAGTAGGAACTGCAACTATATTGCAACTATAGACAGCATTAGGATAGGGCTATTTGGGACACTACGCCACCAGTCCATAAGGTCCTGTGGGTGGTCTAGTTAGCCAAAGGTCAGAGACAGGTTCCGTTTAAGAAAAACTGGATTCCAGGATCTACCTAAAGGTCAGCTTCATTTCCTCTTCCATATAACCCTATATATCACAGAGCTCATCTTCTCTCCTCTATCATATAAACCTATATATCACAGAGCTAAGTTTCTCTCCTCTATCATATACATCTATATACCACATAGCTCAGCTTCTCTCCTCTATCATATAACACTATATATCACAGAGCTCAGCTTCTCTACCTCTATCCTATAAACCTATATATTTCACAGTTTAGCTTCAATCCCTCTATTATATAACCCTATATATAACAGAGCTCAGCTTTTCTCCTCTATCATATAAACATATATATCACAGAGCTCAGCTTCTCTCCTTTATCATATAAATCTATATATCACAGAGCTCAACTTCTCTCTTCTATCATATAACCCAATATATCACAGAGCTTAGCTTCTCTCCTTCTATCATATAACCCTATATATCACAGAGCTCAGCTTCTCTCCTCTATCATATAACCCTATATATCACAGAGCTCAGCTTCTCTCCTTCTATAATATGAACCTATATATCACAAAGCTCAGTTTCTCTCCTCTATCAAATAAACCTATATCACAGAGCTCAGCTTTTCTCCTCAATTATATAACCCTATATGTCATGGAGCTCAGCTCCTCTCCTCTATCATAAAAACTTATATATCACACAGCTCAGCTTCTCTACTTTATAATATACTCCCAAATATTACACAGCTCAGCTTCTCTCCTCTAACATATAAACCTATATATCACAGAGCTCAGCTTCTCTCCTCTAAAATATACTCCCACATATCACACAGCTCAGCTTCTTGCCTTTTATCATATAACCCTATATATCACAGAGCTCAGCTTCTGTGCTGTATCATATAAATCTATATCATAGAGCTCAGCTTCTCTCCTTTATGATATAAACCTATATATCACAGAGCTCAGCTTCACTCCTCTATCATATAAACCTGTATATCACAGAGCTCAACTTCTCTCCTAATGTCAAATAGACCTATATATCACAGAGCTCAGCTTCACTCCTCTATAGTATAAACCTATACATCACAGAGCTTAGCTTCTCTCCTCTATCATATAAACATATATATCACAGAGCAAAGCTTCTCTCCTCTATCATATAAATCTATATATCACAGAGCTCAGCTTCTCTCTTCTATCATATAACCCAATATATCACACAGCTCAATTTTTCTCCTCTATTATATAAACCTATATATCACAGAGCTCAGCTTATCTCTTCTGTCATATAACTCTGTATATCACCGAGCTCAGATTCTCTCCTCTATAATATAAACCTATATATCACAGAGCTCAGCTTCTCTCCTCTATAATATACTCCTATATATAACAGAGCTTAGCTTCTCTCCTCTAACATATAAACCTATATATCACAGCGCTCAGCTTCTCTCCTCTATCAAATAACTCTATATATCACAGAGCTCAGCTTCTCTCCTCTATCATATCAAACTATATATCACAGAGCTCAGCTCCTCTCCTCTATCATAAAAACTTATATATCACACAGCTCAGCTTCACTACTTCTATCATATAACCCTATATATCACGGAGCTCAGCTTTGCTCCTCTATCATATAACCCTATATATCACAGAGCTCAGCTTCTCTCCTCTGTCATATAACTATGTATGTTACAAAGCTCAGCTTCTCTCCTTTATCATATAACCCTATATATCACAGAGCTCAGCTTCTCTCCTCTATCAATATAAATCTATATACCACACAACTCAGCTTCTCTCCTCTATCATATAACCCTATATATCACAGAGCTCAGTTTCTCTCCTTCTATCATATAAACCTATATGTCACAGAACTCAGCTTCTCTCCTCTATCAAATAAACCTATATCACAGAGCTCAGCTTTTCTCCCTCTATCATATAAACCTATATATCATAGAGCTTAGCTTGTCTCTTCTATCATATAACCGAATATATCACACAGCTCAGCTTTTCTCCTCTATCATATAACACTATGTATCACAGAGCTCAGCTTATCTCCTCTGTCATATAAATCTGTATATCACAGAGCTGAGCTTCTATCCTCTATATTATAAACCTATATATCACAGAGCTCAGCTTCTCTCCTTTATCATATAATCTTGTATATCACAGAGCTCAGCTTCTCGCCTCTATCATATAACACTATATATCACAGAGCTCGGCTTCTCTCTTCTATCATATAAACCTATATATAACAGAGCTCAGCTTCTCTCCTCTATCATATCAACCTATATATCACAGAGCTCAGCTTCTCTCCTCTATCATATAAACCTATATATCACAGAGCTCAGCTTCTGTGCTGTATCATATAAATCTATATATCACAGAGCTCAGCTTCTCTCCTCTATCACATCAAACTATATATCACAGAGCTCAGCTCCTCTCCTCTATCATAAAAAACATATATCACACAGCTCAGCTTCTCTACTTTATAATATACTCTCAAATATCACACAGCTCAGCTTCACTACTTCTATCATATTAACCTATATATCACATAGCTCAGCTTCTCTCCTCATTCATATAACCCTATATATCACGGTGCTCATCTTTTCTCCTCTATCATATAACTCTATATATCACAGAGCTCAGCTTTTCTCCTCTATCATATAACCCTATATATCACAGAGCTCACCTTCTCTCCTCTCTCATATAACTATGTATGTTACAAAGCTCAGCTTCTCTCCTTTATCATATAATCCTATATATCACAGAGCTCAGCTTCTTTCCTCTATCGTATAAAACTATATATCATAGAGTTCAACTTCTCTCCTCTATCAAATAATCCTATATATAACAGCGCTCAGTTTCTCTTCTCTATCATATAACCTTTATATCACAGAGCTCAGCTTCTCTCCTCTATATTATAAACCTATATATCACAGAGCTCAGCTTCTCTCCTAATGTCAAATAGACCTATATATCACAGAGCTCAGCTTCACTCCTCTATAGTATAAACCTATACATCACAGAGCTTAGCTTCTCTCCTCTATCATATAAACATATATATCACAGAGCAAAGCTTCTCTCCTCTATCATATAAATCTATATATCACAGAGCTCAGCTTCTCTCTTCTATCATATAACCCAATATATCACACAGCTCAATTTTTCTCCTCTATTATATAAACCTATATATCACAAAGCTCAGCTTATCTCTTCTGTCATATAACTCTGTATATCACCGAGCTCAGATTCTCTCCTCTATAATATAAACCTATATATCACAGAGCTCAGCTTCTCTCCTCTATAATATACTCCTATATATAACAGAGCTTAGCTTCTCTCCTCTAACATATAAACCTATATATCACAGCGCTCAGCTTCTCTCCTCTATCATATAACTCTATATATCACAGAGCTCAGCTTCTCTCCTCTATCATATCAAACTATATATCACAGAGCTCAGCTCCTCTCCTCTATCATAAAAACTTATATATCACACAGGTCAGCTTCACTACTTCTATCATATAAACCTTTATATCACAGAGCTCAGCTTCTCTCCTCAATAATATAACCCTATATATCACGGAGCTCAGCTTTGCTCCTCTATCATATAACCCTATATATCACAGAGCTCACCTTCTCTCCTCTCTCATATAACTATGTATGTTACAAAGCTCAGCTTCTCTCCTTTATCATATAATCCTATATATCACAGAGCTCAGCTTCTTTCCTCTATCGTATAAAACTATATATCATAGAGTTCAACTTCTCTCCTCTATCAAATAATCCTATATATAACAGCGCTCAGTTTCTCTTCTCTATCATATAACCTTTATATCACAGAGCTCAGCTTCTCTCCTCTATATTATAAACCTATATATCACAGAGCTCAGCTTCACTCCTCTTTCATATAAACCTGTATATCACAGAGCTCAACTTTTCTCCTAATGTCAAATAGACCTATATATCACAGAGCTCAGCTTCACTCCTCTATAGTATAAACCTATACATCACAGAGCTTAGCTTCTCTCCTCTATCATATAAACATATATATCACAGAGCAAAGCTTCTCTCCTCTATCATATAAATCTATATATCACAGAGCTCAGCTTCTCTCTTCTATCATATAACCCAATATATCACACAGCTCAATTTTTCTCCTCTATTATATAAACCTATATATCACAAAGCTCAGCTTATCTCTTCTGTCATATAACTCTGTATATCACCGAGCTCAGATTCTCTCCTCTATAATATAAACCTATATATCACAGAGCTCAGCTTCTCTCCTCTATAATATACTCCTATATATAACAGAGCTTAGCTTCTCTCCTTCTATCATATAACCCTATATATCACAGAGCTCAGCTTCTCTCCTCTATCATATAACCCTATATATCACAGAGCTCAGCTTCTCTCCTCTATCATATCAAACTATATATCACAGAGCTCAGCTCCTCTCCTCTATCATAAAAACTTATATATCACACAGCTCAGCTTCTCTACTTTATAATATACTCTCAAATATCACACAGCTCAGCTTCACTACTTCTATCATATAAACCTTTATATCACAGAGCTCAGCTTCTCTCCTCAATCATATAACCCTATACTGTATATCACGGAGCTCAGCTTTTCTCCTCTATCATATAACCCTATATATCACAGAGCTCAGCTTCTCTCCTCTGTCATATAACTATGTATATTACAAAGCTCAGCTTCTCTCCTTTATCATATAACCCTATATATCACAGAGCTCAGCTTCTCTCCTCTATCATATAAATCTATATACCACACAACTCAGCTTCTCTCCTCTATCAAATAAACCTATATCACAGAGCTCAGCTTTTCTCCCTCTATCATATAAACCTATATATCACAGAGCTCAGCTTCTCTCCTCCATCAAGTAAACCTATATATCATAGAGCTTAGCTTGTCTCTTCTATCATATAACCGAATATATCACACAGCTCAGCTTTTCTCCTCTATCATATAACACTATGTATCACAGAACTCAGCTTATCTCCTCTGTCATATAACTCTGTATATCACAGAGCTGAGCTTCTATCCTCTATATTATAAACCTATATATCACAGAGCTCAGCTTCTCTCCTTTATCATATAATCTTGTATATCACAGAGCTCAGCTTCTCTCCTCTATCATATCAACCTATATATCACAGAGCTCGGCTTCTCTCCTCTATCATATAAACGTATATATCACAGAGCTCAGCTTCTGTGCTGTATCATATAAATCTATATATCACAGAGCTCAGCTTCTCTCCTCTATCATATAAACCTATATATCACAGAGCTCAGCTTCTGTGCTGTATCATATAAATCTATATATCACAGAGCTCAGCTCCTCTCATCATAAAAAACTTATATATCACAAAGCTCAGTTTCTCTACTTTATAATATACTCCCAAATATCACAGAGCTCAGCTTCTCTGCTGTATCATATAAATCTATATATCATAGAGCTCAGCTTCTCTCCTTTATGATATAAACCTATATATCACAGTGCTCAGCTTCTGTCTATCATATAAACCTATGTATTACAGAGAGCAGGTTCTCTCCTCTATCATATAAATCTATATATAACAGAGCTCAGCTTCTATCCCTCTATCATATAAATCTATATATCACAGAGCTCAGCTTCTCTCCTCTATCATATAACCCCATATATCACAGAGCTCCGCTTCTCTCCTCTGTAATATACTCCCATATATCACACAGCTCAGCTTCTCTCTTTTTATCATATAAATCTATATATCACAGAGCTCAGCTTTTCTCCTCTATCATGTATCCCTATATATCACAGAGCTCAGCTTCTGTGCTGTATCATATAAATCTATATATCACAGAGCTCAGCTTCTCTCCTCTATCATATAACCCTATATATCACAGAGCTCAGCTTATCTCCTCTATGATATAAACCTATATATCACACAGCTCAGCTTTTCTCCTTCTATCATATAAACCTATATGTCACAGAGCTTAGCTTTTCTCCTGTATCATATGACCGTATATATCACAGAGCTCAGCTTATTTCCTCTATCACATAACCCTATATATCACAGAGTTCGGCTTCTCTCCTCTATCATATAAACCTATAGATAACAGAGCTCAGCTTCTCTTCCTCTATCATATCAACCTATACATCACAGAGCGCAGCTTCTCTCCTCAATCATATAACCCTTTATATCACAGAGCTCAGCTTTTCTCCTCTATCATATAACCCTATATATCACAGAGCTCAGCTTCTATGCTGTATCATATAAATCTATATATCACAGAGCTCAGCTTCTCTCCTCAGTCATGTAACCCTATATATCACAGAGCTCAGCTTCTCTCCTCTATCACATAAACCTATATATGACAGAGCTCAGCTTCTGTGCTGTATCATATAAATCTATATATCACAGAGCTCAGCTTCTCTCCTCTATCATATCAAACTATATATCACAGAGCTCAGCTTCTCTCCCTCTATCATATAAATCTATATATCACAGAGCTCAGCTTCTGTGCTGTATCATATAAATCTATATATCACAGAGCTCAGCTTCTCTCCTCTATCATATCAAACTATATATCACAGAGCTCAGCTTCTCTCCCTCTATCATATAAATCTATATATCACAGAGCTCAGCTTCTCTCCTCTATCATATCAACCTATATATCACACAGCTCAGCTTCTCTCCTCTAAAATATACTCCCACATATCACACAGCTCAGCTTCTCTCCTTCTATCATATACACCTATATATCACAGAGCTCAGCTTCTCTCCTCAATCACATAACCCTATATATCATGGAGCTCAGCTTTTCTCCTCTGTCATATAACCCTATATATCACAGAGCTCAGATTCTCTACTGTATCATAGAAATCTATATATCATAGAGCTCAGCTTCTCTCCTTTATGATATAAACCTATATATCACAGAGCTCTGCTTCTCTCTTCTAACATATAAACCTGTATTTCACAGAGCTCAACTTCTCTCCTTCTGTCATATAAACCGATATATCACAGAGCTTAGTTTCTCTCCTCTAACATATAAACCTATATATCACAGAGCTCAGCTTCTCTCTTCTATCATATAAACCTATATATCACACAGCTCAGCATCTGTGCCGTATCATATAAATCTATATATCACAGAGCTCAGCTCCTCTCCTCTATCATAAAAACTTATATATCACACAGCTCAGTTTCTCTACTTTATAATATACTCCAAAATATCACAGAGCTCAGCTTCTCTGCTGTATCATATAAACCTATATATCACAGTGCTCAGCTTCTGTCTATCATATAAACCTATGTATTACAGAGAGCAGGTTCTCTCCTCTATCATATAAATCTATATATAACAGAGCTCAGCTTCTCTCCCTTTATCATATAAATCTATATATCACAGAGCTCAGCTTCTCTCCTCTATCATTTAACCCCATATATCACAGAGCTCCGCTTCTCTCCTCTGTAATATACTCCCATATATCACACAGCTCAGCTTCTCTCCTTCTATCATATAAATCTGTATATCACAGAGCTCAGCTTCTCTCCTCTATCATATAAACCTATATATCACAGAGCTCAGCTTCTGTGCTGTATCATATAAATCTATATATCACAGAGCTCAGCTTCTCTCCTCTATCATAGCAAACTATATATCACAGAGCTCAGCTCCTCTCATCATAAAAAACTTATATATCACAAAGCTCAGTTTCTCTACTTTATAATATACTCCCAAATATCACAGAGCTCAGCTTCTCTGCTGTATCATATAAATCTATATATCACAGAGCTCAGCTTCTCCTCTCAATCATATAACCCTATATATCACAGAGCTCAGCTTATCTCCTCTATGATATAAACCTATATATCACACAGCTCAGCTTCTCTCCTTCTATCATATAAACCTATATGTCACAGAGCTTAGCTTTTCTCCTGTATCATATGACCGTATATATCACAGAGCTCAGCTTATTTCCTCTATCATATAACTCTATATATCACAGAGTTCGGCTTCTCTCCTCTATCATATCAACCTATATATCACAGAGCGCAGCTTCTCTCCTCTATCCTATAAACCTATATATCACAGAGCTCAGCTTCTCTCCTCTGTAATATACTCCTATATATCACACAGCTCAACTTCTCTCCTTCTATCATATACATCTATATATCACAGAGCTCAGCTTCTCTCCTCAATCACATAACCCTATATATCACAGAGCTCAGCTTTCTCCTCTATCATATAACCCTATATATCACAGAGCTCAGCTTCTGTGCTGTATCATATAAATCTATATATCACAGAGCTCAGCTTCTCTCCTCAGTCATGTAACCCTATATATCACAGAGCTCAGCTTCTCTCCTCTATCACATAAACCTATATATCACAGAGCTCAGCTTCTCTCCTCTATCACATAAACCTATATATCACAGAGCTCAGCTTCTCTCCTCTATAATATACTCCCATATATCACACAGTTCAGCTTCTCTCCTCTCTAATATACTCCCATATATCACACAGCTCAGCTTCACTCCTTCTATCATATAAGCCTATATACAGTCATATGAAAAAGTTTGGGCACCCCTATTAATCTTAATTATTTTTAGTTCTAAATATTTGGGTGTTTGCAACAGCCATTTCAATTTGATATATCTAATAACTGATGGACACAGTAATATTTCAGGATTGAAATGAGGTTTATTGTACTAACAGAAAATGTGCAATATGCATTAAACCAAAATTTGACCGGTGCAAAAGTATGGGCACCTCAACAGAAAAGTGACATTAATATTTAGTAGATCCTCCTTTTGCAAAAATAACAGCCTCTAGTCGCTTCCTGTAGCTTTTAATCAGTTCCTGGATCCTGGATGAAGGTATTTTTGACCATTCCTCTTTACAAAACAATTCCAGTTCAGTTAAGTTTGATGGTCGTCGAGCATGGACAGCCCGCTTCAAATTATCCCACAGATGTTCAATGATATTCAGGTCTGGGGACTGGGATGGCCATTCCAGAACATTGTAATTGTTCCTCTGCATGAATGCCTGAGTAGATTTGGAGCTGTGTTTTGGATCATTGTCTTGCTGAAATATCCATCCCCGGCATAACTTCAAATTCGTCACTGATTCTTGCACATTATTCTCAAGAATCTGCTAATACTGAGTTGAATCCATGCGACCCTCAACTTTAACAAGATTCCCGGTGCCGGCATTGGCCACACAGCCCCAGGGCATGATGGAACCTCCACCAAATTTTACAGTGGGTAGCAAGTGTTTTTCTTGGAATGCTGTGTTTTTTGGACGCCATGCATAATGCCTTTTTGTATGATGCTGCAGCTCTTTGGAGGTGGTCTGTGGATTGTCCTTGACTGTTCTCACCATTCTTCTTCTCTGCCTTTCTGATATTTTTCTTGGCCTGCCACTTCTGGGCTTAACAAGAACTGTCCCTGTGGTCTTCCATTTCTTTACTATGTTCCTCACAGTGGAAACTGACAGGTTAAATCTCTGAGACAACTTTTTGTATCCTTCCCCTGAACAACTATGTTGAACAATCTTTGTTTTCAGATCATTTGAGAGTTGTTTTGAGGAGCCCATGATGCCACTCTTCAGAGGAGATTCAAATAAGAGAACAACTTGCAATTGGCCACCTTAAATACCTTTTCTCATGATTGGATACACCTGGCTATGAAGTTCAAAGCTCAGTGAGGTTACAAAACCAATTTTGTGCTTCAGTAAATCAGTAAAAAGTAGTTAGGAGTATTCAAATCAATAAAATGATAAGGGTACCCAAATTTTTGCACCGGTCAAATTTTGGTTTAATGCATATTGCACATTTTCTGTTAGTACAATAAACCTCATTTCAATCCTGAAATATTACCGTGTCCATCATTTATTAGATATATCAAATTGAAATGGCTGTTGCAAACACCCAAATATTTAGAACTAAAAATGATTAAGATTAATAGGGGTGCCCAAACTTTTTCATATGACTGTATCACAGATCTCAGCTTCTCTCCCTATATCACATAACCCTAAATATCACAGAGCTCAACTTCTCTCCTCTATCATATAACCCTATATATCACAGAGCTTAGCTTCTCTCCTCAGTCATAAAACACTATATGTCACAGAGCTCAGCTTCTCTCCTCCATAATATACTCCCATATATCACACAGCTCAGCTTCTCTCCTTCTATCATATAAACCTATATGTCACAGAACTCAGCTTCTCTCCTCAATCATATAACCCTATAGATCACAGAGCTCAGCTTATCTCCTTTGTCATATAACTCTGTATATGACAGAACTCAGCTTCACTCAGCTTCTCTCAGCTTCTCTCAGCTTCTCTCCTCTATAATATAAACCTATATATCACAGAGCTCAGCTTCTATCTGTGATATAAACCTATATATTATAGAGAGCAGGTTCTCTCCTCTATCATATAAACCTATATATCACAGAGCTCGGCTTTTCTCCTCTATCATATAACCCTATATATCACAGAACTCAGCTTCTCTCCTCTATCATATAAACCTATATATCATAGAGCTTAGCTTGTCTCTTCTATCATATAACCGAATATATCACACAGCTCAGCTTTTCTCCTCTATCATATAACACTATGTATCACAGAGCTCATCGTATCTCCTCTGTCATATAACTCTGTATATCACAGAGCTGAGCTTCTATCCTCTTGTGAGGGTTAAAATATAATTTGTATTATATTCTATACACTCTATACACAGAGAATGAAATAGTCTGCAGATAGCCTGCACAGTTTAGAAGATAGGAAGCAGACACTGGGACGGCATTCAACAGTACTGTTGTTCTCAGGAAAAGACAAGGGGAAACATCCACAAAATTCAAGGAGAGATGTTGTTATGAGAAACTGTGAATCTGCCTAGCAGCGGAACCGGAAAAAACAAATATGTACATTGGTCACATGACTGTTGTGTAACCAACTTGCCTTTAAAACTTGTATGAACTATACAATAAACAAACTCATTCTTACTAGATACCTTGGGTGTGTCTGTAGTTTGTTTTCCCGTGCTCGTACCTGTTCTATATTTAATTTGGATTACGGTGACATCCATCCCGGGGGAACTTAATCCCCGACAGAAATTGGCGAACCAAACGTGGGGCGACGAGATCGTCTGATGTGCAGCCGATAGAGTTCTGACCCACTCACCGATCGACTTGAGGACGGGACCAGAGGACCTCAGATAGATAAAAACAGTACTGTGAGGTAAGCCCTTGGTCTTGCCAATTAGTATATCTGAGGTTCCTGTGTGTCTATTCTCTGTATCGATGAGTGAGGTAAGTTGCTGCATGTTTATATGACATCTCGACGCCAATTAAATAGTACGGAAGAACCTAATAAGGGACATGTCACCTGTAAATGATGTAGAAGTTGCCTTCTTTGCTGTCTGTCTGTCTGTCTTACCTGTCTACTGATGTTTGCATGTTACCTGTGTTATAAGATATATAAGGCTGCAAAGAATGGGGAAAAGTTCTCTATTCTTAACCCCTAGAGTTGCGGACAAGGTTCGGAACTGAGAAACACTGAGTGATTGAAAAGTCCTTGTTTTGGAACACTAGCCTCCAGCCGTGCCTGCACGGTCAAGGTCGAATGGGACCTGAGTAGTAGCACGAAGGACTTAGTAGAATCCGCGCGAAGTGCATGCAGTGATTTAGGAGTGTTTTGGTAAGGGGACACAGGCAGAAAGTTGAGTTTGTGGAAGCCAATTGAGGCATTGCCCTGAGCACTACTCCTGAACTTGCACAAGTAGTTCATAGAAAACAGAAGAGTCTGTTTGGGAGTTCTCACTAAGTAGTCATAAGTGACCCTCTATTGTCTCAAAGGTTGCCCTAGAGGAGTGAGAAGCTCACTGGCTGATTAGCTACCAGCCAAGATGGAAGGGACCCTTTAAGATATGGTACACCCCATGTGAACTAATAGAAATAGGGGAAGGGAAAGAAGTAGCCGCACAGGTAAAGACAATCCTAAAAAGAGCAGGAATACACAAAACTGGGTTGGTAGACAGTAAATTTTGGGATCAGTGGAGATTAGACCATGCAGGACTGATTCAAGATAACAAGTTGCAAAGAGGTATATATGCCCTGATAGAAGGAAGCAATAGAATAGGATAAGGGGATGATAGTTCAGGAAATAATGAATCACCCCCACCTCACTCCGAGAATCAGGTTTGAAGGGAGACATCACCCTTCTCAGTATTATTGTTTAATATAACCCATCTTATCTCCCAGTTCTGTATGAAATATTACTTACTTTAACAAAACACTCAGAGAATCTGATATAGTGCAAAGAGAAAAACTGTCCACCATCGGTATGATGTTTATCGGATTATGTATTATATAAATATATATATATATATATATATATATATATATATATGTCAACCTGTATTTGTAATATTCATCCTGTTTATATCAATGCCAGGATTCAACTTTTATGCTTTTTGTGAAATATTCTGCTTTCAGGAAATGTCCCCTAAAAAGAAGAAACTAGGATGTTGTGATGTTCCACAGGGGTTCAACTTTTGGTTGGAATCCAGTGAAGAAAATTCTAAAGTCTGGCAGTTTGCCCTTATGGTAACCTGAAGTACAACTCAGGGGTTTTGAACACTTGTGGTAATGACAAAAGGTGGGGTTTGGGAAATATTTGAAAATTGTACAAAAATAGTAATATGTAATTTTGGTGTCAGTATTAACTGCTATCTGCTTGAATTGTATTCCTGTATTCTGTTGTAGCGCTGTGCAGATGTTCTGCAGGGAATAACCAAAACATTAATTAACTGCCAAGTAACTCCAAGGACGTTGTATCTGATGTGATGGCATATATCATTTCCAAAGGGAAAATATTTTGATAAAAGTGTTAACCTAAGGTTAAATGGAAAAGTAAGGTACAATGACAATATATATGTGTATAATATTATGTAATATATATGTGTAAAATATTCAAGAAAATACTCAAACATATGAAATTATGCCTTGTACTATGTTATGTGAATTCATTGTCTTGTCTGTTATCACCTGAAGTAAGGTATCTGCTAAAAGAGAGAAAGGTGAATCAGGGAAGCTTATTATGGAAGGCTTCTCACTAAAGCAGTGGATGCTGGGTGGGATGACACACCCCAAGGCATGAGAAATACCATGCTTTCTGAAACATTGGGAGAAGTGGAGAGTTTAACAGCGCAGCGGTGCGTGGGCGGCTGCTTGCATGATTTTGTCCTTGAGAGTACAGTGGTGTAAAGTATCAGGGAAAGACAGGCCCTCCCGCCCCAGTGTCCCTTTTGTCCTCACAGGATAGGGGAATTCAGATTTTTCAACCTGTATTGATTAATGGAAAGGAGGTGCCATTTTTGATAGACACTGGGGCAACAAAATCATGTGTGAGCAAACAGGATTCCGGCACATTCAAATTACCACTCTCAGGAGACAGCCAGGCGGTTCAAGGGGTATCAGGGCTACCAGTCACTTTAGATCAAACTGATCCTGTAGAAACTTCATTTCAGGGTAGCAGGATACTCACCAGGTATCTAGTCTCTGACACATCAGATAACATTCTTGGTACAGATGTGATGGGAGTATTGGGTTGTAACATCATGCTGCATCCATCAGGGGAAGCATATGTGAAGGTCACACATACCAATCATGAAATTTTATGCTTATTATCCGCCGAATTGAGTACACCAAATTGTATTTTTGTCCTTACTGAAGAAGAAAATGTACTGTTGTCTCAAGTGCCAACAGCATTATGGGCAACTGGGAAAACAGATTTAGGTAAATTGCCAGTATTTGTTTGCATTTACATTTAGGGGTAAACAGTACACTTGGACAGTACTACCACAAGGGGCGCAAAACAGTCCTAACCAATTTACAAGATGTCTCACACTAATCATGAGTACTTGGTATCCACCACATGATGATGTTGTTTTGTTACAATATGTTGATGACCTTCTTCTTTATGCTCCAGACAAATCAACCTGTGAAGCAGCGACCATCAGCCTGTTGTGTTTCCTCTGCCAGAACGGCTGCAAGGCCAGCAAGGATAAGTTGCAATTTTGCAAACAAAAAGTGTTGTTTCTGGGACACTGTCTCGGCCAGGGTACCAAGCACCTGTCGGATGAGAGGACTAAGGTGGTGAGAGACCTGCAGGTGCCAACCTCTCATGCTCAGCTACGTACCTTTTTGGGATTGGTATCCTACTGTAGGCCATGGATCAGATCTGCATCTCTAACCATGCAACCTTTGTATGACTGCTTCTCCTCAAAACCATTCAGCCTCACATCTGAGGCCTTGGATGCGTTTTACCAGCTGAAGTTGCAGATAGTCAGTGCTCCGGCCCTAGGCCTACCTGACTATCAGAAACCTTTTCAGCTCTACGTGACTGAAATGATGGGACATGCAACTGCAGTTCTCACACAACAACACGGGGATAAGAAACGCCCGGTGGCCTATTACAGCTCACGGTTAGATGCTGTAAGCCAGGGGGACACCCTCATGTGTCTACCTGTGTGCGGGCTGTCCTCTCGGTACAAGCATTGCTTGATAAGAGCTCAGACATTGTCCTAGATCATTTATTGGTTGTGTATACACCTCATGACATCCATGCTATCCTCACACAGGTAGACAGACGTCATCTTTCTTTGGCACGGCAGAGCAAAATGGAATTTGCTCTGCAGTCCTCCTCAAACATCTCTTTTCAACGCTGTTTAACTTTGAATCCTGCAACTCTTCTTCCTGTAGGAGTTCATGATTCAAAAGGGGGAGTGGAAGATGAGTTATTTTTTTAAACTCTCTCTCTCTGAAGAAGAACTGTTTGACAGCCAGCATGAGCATGATTGTGTGGCTCTTATGTCACAGGAAACAGTGGGATTTGACCATGTCACGGATGTGCCATTACAAAATCCTGATTATGAGATGTTTGTGGACGGCTCAAGGTATCTGATAGATGAAGGCAAATTTGTTACAGGGTATGCTGTAGTCACTGAACATGACATTATAGTCCAAGAAGCTCTTCCACCACACATGTCAGCCCAAGAAGCTGAGCTTAAAGCCCTTATGGAGGCTTGTAAGATAGCCAAAGGTAGAACAGCCAACATATACACTGACTCCAGGTATGCTTTTGGCATCGCACATGATTATGGTCCGATATGGAGGTCAAGGAACTTCCTAACGGCCCAGGGCAAGCCAATTAAAGATGGAGATGTGGTAAGTCGACTGATGGAGGCCATACTGCTCCCAAAGCAGTTGGCAATTGTGAAAGTCGGAGCTCACACAAAAGGAAGGGACCCTGAAAGCCGTGGAAATGAGAGAGCTGACAGAGCAGCCAAGGCTGCAGCACTACTGGCCAGAGGGGGTCCCAACCAGGTGAGCAAAATGGACATTGACCTAGCAGACCCAAAAGGGCTGTACTCAAAGGTCACCAGTGTGGAAACTGAGAGGTGGAAGAAAGCAGGTGCTACAGAAGGTGATGGTATGTGGAAAATGGGGGATCGATTATGTCTGCCCGTAGCAGTCTACCCCCAGATGGCTGGCTTGGCCCACGGTAAGGTGCATGCCTCTCGAAATGCCATGGAGTCATTAGTGGGTAAATTATGGTTTGCCCCAGGTTTTGGAAGAGCTGCTAGCAATCACGTAAAAGCATGTCACATATGTGCTCTACACAACCCAGGACAGGTAGTTAAAACACCCACCAAGTGTACACCAAAAGTCCCTGTACCCATTTCAGAGGATACAGATAGATTACATACAGTTGCCTAAGTCAGGAGGATATGAGTATGTGTTGGTCTGTGTGGATTTGTTTTCAGGATGGCCTGAGGCCTACCCTGTGAGCAAAGCAACCGCACAAGCAATTGCCAAGAAACTGATGTCCGAGCTTGTGTGTAGGTTTGGAGTGCCCGAGGTGATTGAATCTGACAGAGGTACACATTTCACAGGTGAGATAATGAGAGAAATAATGTCTGCACTAGGGATTGAGCAAGCTTTTCACACACCCTACCATCCTCAGAGTTCAGGCAAAGTGGAAAGGTTGAATGGTACACTCAAGTTGAAAATTCAGAAAGCCATGGCAGAGACAGGAAATGCCTGTCCTTAGCCTTATATTCAGTAAGAACTACTCCTAACAGGAGGACAGGGTTGTCACCACTTGAAATATTGTTTGGAAGTGCACCCAAAACAGGATTGTACTTCCCTCAGACATTACAGCTTAACTATGACAGCATTGCCAGCTATGTACAAGATTTGTGTCAAAAAACTGAAAGAAACACATAAACAAGTGTTCTCTTCTATTCCACACCCTTTTGATTTTTCAGGAACGCATAGCTTGCAGCCTGGTGATTGGGTAGTCGCGAGAAGACACTCCAGGAAATCTCTTGAACCCAGATATGATGGCCCCTTCCAGATATTGCTGACAACTGCCACCTCAGTAAAGTTAGAGGGAAAATCTACCTGGATACACGCTTCACATTGCAAGAAAGTTGAAGCGCTGAGAAGGAAATGGAATACAGTTAACCAATATGTAAAATAGGATGTTATTTTTAACCTCTTCAATGGAGAATCCATCGTAGATGGCACACATTAAGTGTGAAGGTATTCATTGAGCGTGATTAAAAATAAAGTCCTAAAATGGGGGAATTGTGAGGGTTAAAATATAATTTGTATTATATTCTATACACTCTATACACAGAGAATGAAATAGTCTGCAGATAGCCTGCACAGTTTAGAAGATAGGAAGCAGACACTGGGACGGCATTCAACAGTACTGTTGTTCTCAGGAAAAGATAAGGGGAAACATTCACAAAATTCAAGGATAGATGTTGTTATGAGAAACTGTGAATCTGCCTAGCAGCGGAACCGGAAAGACCAAATATGTACATTGGTCACATGACTGTTGTGTAACCAACTTGCCTTTAAAACTTGTATGAACTATACAATAAACAAACTCATTCTTACTAGATACCTTGGGTGTGTCTGTAGTTTGTTTTTCCGAGCTCGTACCTGTTCTATATTTAATTTGGATTACGGTGACATCCATCCCGGGGGAACTTAACCCCCGACACTCTATATTATAAACCTATATATCACAGAGCTCAGCTTCTCTCCTTTATCATATAATATTGCATATCACAGAGCTCAGCTTCTCTCCTCTATCATATCAACCTATATATCACAGAGCTCGGCTTCTCTCCTCTATCATATAAACGTATATATATCAGAGCTCAGCTTCTGTGCTGTATCATATAAATCTATATATCACAGAGCTCAGCTTCTCTCCTCTATCATATCAAACTATATATCACAGAGCTCAGCTTCTCTCCCTCTATCATATAAATCTATATATCACAGAGCTCAGCTTCTCTCCTCTATCATATCAACCTATATATCACACAGCTCAGCTTCTCTCCTCTAAAATATACTCCCACATATCACACAGCTCAGCTTCTCTCCTTCTATCATATACACCTATATATCACAGAGCTCAGCTTCTCTCCTCAATCACATAACCCTATATATCATGGAGCTCAGCTTTTCTCCTCTGTCATATAACCCTATATATCACAGAGCTCAGATTCTCTGCTGTATCATATAAATCTATATATCATAGAGCTCAGCTTCTCTCCTTTATGATATAAACCTATATATCATAGAGCTCAGCTTCTCTCCTCTAACATATAAACCTGTATTTCACAGAGCTCAGCTTCTCTCCTCTATCATATAAACCTATATATCACAGAGCTTAGCTTCTCCCCTCTAACATATAAACCTATATATCACAGAGCTCAGCTTCTCTCCTCTATCATATAAACCTATATATCAGAGCTCAGCTTCTGTGCTGTATCATATAAATCTATATATCACAGAGCTCAGCTTCTCTCCTCTATCATATCAACCTATATATCACACAGCTCAGCTTCTCTCCTCTAAAATATATTCCCACATATCACACAGCTCAGCTTCTCTCCTTCTATCATATACACCTATATATCACAGAGCTCAGCTTCTCTCCTCAATCACATAACCCTATATATCATGGAGCTCAGCTTTTCTCCTCTGTCATATAACCCTATATATTACAGAGCTCAGATTCTCTGCTGTATCATATAAATCTATATATCATAGAGCTCAGCTTCTCTCCTTTATGATATAAACCTATATATCACAGAGCTCAACTTCTCTCCTTCTGTCATATAAACCTATATATCACAGAGCTTAGCTTCTCCCCTCTAACATATAAACCTATATATCACAGAGCTCAGCTTCTCTCTTCTGTCATATAACCCTATATATCACAGAGCTCAGCATCTGTGCCGTATCATATAAATCTAAATATCACAGAGCTCAGCTTCTCTGCTGTATCATATAAATCTATATATCATAGAGCTCAGCTTCTCTCCTTTATGATATAAACCTATATATCACAGTGCTCAGCTTCTGTCTATCATATAAACCTATGTATTACAGAGAGCAGGTTCTCTCCTCTATCATATAAATCTATATATCACAGAGCTCAGCTTCTCTCCTCTATCATATAACCCCATATATCACAGAGCTCCGCTTCTCTCCTTCTATCATATAAATCTATATATCACAGAGCTCAGCTTCTCTCCTCAATCATATAATCCTATATATCACAGAGCTCAGCTTATCTCCTCTATGATATAAACCTATATATCACACAGCTCAGCTTCTCTCCTTCTATCATATAAACCTATATGTCACAAAGCTTAGCTTTACTCCTGTATCATATGACCGTATATATCACAGAGCTCAGCTTATTTCCTCTATCATATAACCCTATATATCACAGAGTTCGGCTTCTCTCCTCTATCATATAAACCTATATATAACAGAGCGCAGCTTCTCTCCTCTATCATATAAACCTATATATCACAGAGCTCAGCTTCTCTCCTCTATCCTATAAACCTATATATCACAGAGCTCAGCTTCTCTCCTCTATCACATAAACCTATATATCACAGAGCTCAGCTTCTCTCCTCTATAATATACTCCCATATATCACACAGTTCAGCTTCTCTCCTCTCTTATATACTCCCATATATCACACAGCTCAGCTTCACTCCTTCTATCATATAAACCTATATATCACAGAGCTCAGCTTCTCTCCCTATATCACATAACCTTAAATATCACAGAGCTCAGCTTCTCTCCTCTATCATATAACCCTATATATCACAGAGCTCAGCTTCTCTCCTCTATCATATAAATCTATATATCACAGAGCTTAGCTTCTCTCCTCAATCATAAAACACTATATGTCACAAAGCTCAGCTTCTCTCCTCCATAATATACTCCCATATATCACACAGCTCAGCTTCTCTCCTTCTATCATATAAACCTATATGTCACAGAACTCAGCTTTTCTCCTCTATTACATAACCATATATATCACAGAGCCCAGCTTCTCTCCTCAATCATATAACCCTATAGATCACAGAGCTCAGCTTATCTCCTTTGTCATATAACTCTGTATATGACAGAGCTCAGCTTCTCTCCTCTATAATATAAACCTATATATCACAGAGCTCAGCTTCTATCTATCATATAAACCTATATATTACAGAGAGCAGCTTCTCTCCTCTATCATATAAACCTATATATCACAGAGCTCAGCTTTTCTCCTCTATCATATAACCTTTATATCACAGAGCTAAACTTATCTCCTTTATTATACAGTCATATGAAAAAGTTTGGGCACCCCTATTAATCTTAATCATTTTTAGTTCTAAATATTTGGGTGTTTGCAACAGCCATTTCAATTTGATATATCTAATAACTGATGGACACAGTAATATTTCAGGATTGAAATTAGGTTTATTGTACTAACAGAAAATGCGCAATATGCATTAAACCAAAATTTGACCGGTGCAAAAATTTAGGTACCCTTATCATTTTATTGATTTGAATACTCCTAACTACTTTTTACTGACTTACTGAAGCACAAAATTGGTTTTGTAACCTCACTGAGCTTTGAACTTCATAGCCAGGTGTATCCAATCATGAGAAAAGGTATTTAACCCCTTAATGACCCGGCAATTTTTTGTTTTTGCATTTTCGTTTTTCCCTCCCCACATTCCAAGAGTCATAACTTTTTCATTTTTCAGTTCACAGAGTCACATGATGGCTTATTGTTTGCGAAACAAATTGTACTTTGTAATGTCATTATTCAATATGCTGTGCAATGTACTGGGAAGCTGGAAAAAAATTCAGAATGAGGTGCAACTGGAGAAAAACTGCATTTGCGCCAAATTCATATGGGTTTAATTTTTACACCATTCACTGTGTGGTAAAAATGACATGTTAACTGTATTTTGCGGGTCAGTACGAACACGCCGATACCAAATTTATATAGTATTTGTAATGTTTTGATACCTTTTTAAAAATTGAAAACTTTGCTAAATAGAAAAAAAAATTTTGCGTCGCCATATTGTGTCACCTGTAACTTTTTCATATTTACATGTATGGAGCTGGGTAAGGCGTCTTTTTATGCGGGACAACATGACGTTTTTATTGATACCACTTGGGGAAAGATCTGATGGTTTGATCACTTTTTATAAAATTTTTTATAGGAGACAAAGTGTTGAAAAAAACGCTATTTGGCCATTTTGATTTTTTTTCCCCGCTACGCCGTTCACCGTATGGGATAAATATTTTAATATTTTAATAGTTCGGGCATTTTGGAGAGCGGGGATACCTAAAGTGTTTATGCTTACTTTTGTTTATTTACTTTTATATCTGATCTAGGGAAAGGGGGGGTGATTTGAACTTTTGTGTTTTTTCTAATTTTTTCATACTTTTAAAAACTTTTTTTTTTATACTTTTACTTGTATGATCAGACTCCCTAGGGACTTTGAAACCTAGGGAGTCTGATCTATCATACTATTCACTGCGATACTACTGTATCGCAGTGAATAGCAAAATGCCTTCACTGCTATTAGACGATGCCTCTGGCATCGCGTAATAGCTATACTGTAATGACAGGCCTGGGAGCCTTCAATAGGCTCCTGGCTGTCATGGCAACCAAGTGCCACCCTCCGATGACGTTCTGGAGGGCAGCGATGAGGTAAAAATGGCGGCGCCCTTGGCGGCTCCGCAATTTAGACGCCGCGGTCGCATTTGACCGTGGCATCTAAAGGGTTAACAGCCGCGATCGGTGCAGGCACCGATCGCGGCTGTTAACTGCGGGTCCTGGCTGTATTATACAGCCGGCACCCGCGATGTATGGAGAGCGCTCAGCTCCTAAGCGCTCTCCATACATCGTCATGCGACTCAGGACGTACTATTACGCCCTGGGTCGCTAAGGGGTTAAGGTGGCCAATTGCAAGTTGTTCTCCTATTTGAATCTCCTCTGAAGAGTGGCATCATGGGCTCCTCAAAACAACTCTCAAATGATCTGAAAACAAAGATTGTTCAACATAGTTGTTCAGGGGAAGGATACAAAAAGTTGTCTCAGAGATTTAACCTGTCAGTTTCCACTGTGAGGAACATAGTAAGGAAATGGAAGACCACAGGGACAGTTCTTGTTAAGCCCAGAAGTGGCAGGCCAAGAAAAATATCAGAAAGGCAAAGAAGAAGAATGGTGAGAACAGTCAAGGACAATCCACAGACTACCTCCAAAGAGCTGCAGCATCATCTTGCTGCAGATGGTGTCACTGTGCATCGGTCAACAATACAGCACACTTTGCACAAGGAGAAGCTGTATGGGAGAGTGATGCGAAAGAAGCCGTTTCTGAAAGCACGCCACAAACAGAGTCGCCTGAGGTATGCAAAAGCACATTTGGACAAGCCAGCTTCATTTTGGAAGAAGGTCCTGTGGACTGATGAAACAAAGATTGAGTTGTTTGGTCATACAAAAAGGCGTTATGCATGGCGTCCAAAAAACACAGCATTCCAAGAAAAACACTTGCTACCCACTGTAAAATTTGGTGGAGGTTCTATCATGCTTTGGGGCTGTGTGGCCAATGCAGACACCGGGAATCTTGTTAAAGTTGAGGGTCGCATGGATTCAACTCAGTATCAGCAGATTCTTGAGAATAATGTACAAGAATCAGTGACGAATTTGAAGTTACGCCGGGGATGGATATTTCAGCAAGACAATGATCCAAAACACAGCTCCAAATCTACTCAGGCATTCATGCAGAGGAACAATTACAATGTTCTGGAATGGCCATCCCAGTCCCCAGACCTGAATATCATTGAACATCTGTGGGATAATTTGAAGCGGGCTGTCCATGCTCGGCGACCATCAAACTTAACTGAACTGGAATTGTTTTGTAAAGAGGAATGGTCAAAAATACCTTCATCCAGGATCCAGGAACTGATTAAAAGCTACAGGAAGTGACTAGAGGCTGTTATTTTTGCAAAAGGAGGATCTACTAAATATTAATGTCACTTTTCTGTTGAGGTGCCCATACTTTTGCACCGGTCAAATTTTGGTTTAATGCATATTGCACATTTTCTGTTAGTACAATAAACCTCATTTCAATCCTGAAATATTACTGTGTCCATCAGTTATTAGATATATCAAATTGAAATGGCTGTTGCAAACACCCAAATATTTAGAACTAAAAATGATTAAGATTAATAGGGGTGCCCAAACTTTTTCATATGACTGTATAAACCAACATATCACACAGCTCAGCTTCTCTCCATCTATCATATAACCCTATATATTACAGAGCTCAGCTTCTTTTCCTATATCATATACAGTGCTGGTGAAAAGTATTGGCACCCCTGCAATTCTGTCAGATAATACTCAATTTCTTCCAGAAAATGATTGCAATCACAAATGCTTTGGTAATAATATCTTCATTTATTTTGCTTGCAATGAAAAAACACAAAAGAGAATGAAATCATTGATCATTTTACACAAAACTCCAAAAATAGGCCGGACAAAAGTATTGGCACCCTCAGCCTAATACTTGGTAGCACAACCTTTAGACAAAATAACTGCGAACAACCGCTTCCGGTAACCATCAATGAGTTTCTTACAATGCTCTGCTGGAATTTTAGACCATTCTTCTTTGGCAAATTTCTCCAGGTCCCTGAGATTTGAAGGGTGCCTTCTCCAAACTGCCATTTTGAGATCTCTCCACAGGTGTTCTATGGGATTCAGGTCTGGACTCATTGCTGGCCACTTTAGAAGTCTCCAGTGCTTTCTCTCAAACCATTTTCTATTGCTTTTTGAAGTGTGTTTTGGGTCATTGTCCTGCTGGAAGACCCATGACCTCTGAGGGAGACCCAGCTTTCTCACACTGGGCCCTACATTATGCTGCAAAATTTGTTGGTAGTCTTCAGACTTCATAATGTCATGCCACACGGTCAAGCAGTCCAGTGCCAGAGGCAGCAAAGCAACCCCAAAACATCAGGGAATCTCCACCATGTTTGACTGTAGGGACCGTGTTCTTTTCTTTGAAGGCCTCTTTTTTTTTCCTGTAAACTCTATGTTGATGCCTTTTCCCAAAAAGCTCTACTTTTGTCTCATCTGACCAGAGAACATTATTCCAAAAAGTTTTTGGCTTTCTCAGGTAAGTTTTGGCAAACTCCAGCCTGGCTTTTTTATGTCTCTGGGTCAGAAGTGGGGTCTTCCTGGGTATCCTACCATAGAGTCCCTTTTCATTCAGACGCCGACAGATAGTACGGGTTGACACTGTTGTACCCTCGGACTGCAGGGCAGCTAGAACTTGTTTGGATGTTAGTCGAGGTTCTTTAGCCACCATCCGCACAATCTTTCGTTGAAATCTCTCGTCAATTTTTCTTTTCCGTCCACATCTAGGGAGGTTAGCCACAGTGCCATGGGCTTTAAACTTCTTGATGACACTGCGCACGGTAGACACAGGAACATTCAGGTCTTAGGAGATGGACTTGTAGCCTTGAGATTGCTCATGCTTCCTCACAATTTTGCTTCTCAAGTCATCAGACAGTTCTTTGGTCTTCTTTCTTTTCTCCATGCTCAATGTGATACACACAAGGACACAGGACAGAGGTTGAGTCAACTTTAATCCATTTCAACTGGCTGCAAGTGTGATTTAGTTATTGCCACCACCTGTTATGTGCCACAGGTAAGTAACAGGTGCTGTTAATTACACAAATTAGAGAAGCATCACCTGATTTTTCAAAGGGTGCCAATACTTTTGTCCACCCCCTTTTTTATGTTTGGTGTGGAATTCTATCCAATTTGGCTTTTTGACAATTCTTTTTGTGGTTTTCCAATGAAGACAAATTAAATGAAGATATTATTACCAAAGCATTTGTGATTGCAATCATTTTCTGCAAGAAATTGAGTATTATCTGACAGAATTGCAGGGGTGCCAATACTTTTGGCCAGCACTGTAAACCTATATATCACACAGCTCAGCTTCTCTCCTCTATCATATAAACTAACATATCACAGAGCTCATCTTCTCTCTGTCATATAACCCTATATATCACAGAGCTCAGCTTCTCTCCTCTGTCATATAAACCTATATATCACAGCGCTCAGCTTCTCTCCTCTATCATATAACCCTATATACCACAGAGCTCAGCTTCTCTCCTCAATCATATAACCCTATATATCACAGAGCTCAGCTTCTGTCTATATCATATTAACCTATATATCAGAAAGCTCAGCTTCTCTATAGCATTTAAACCTATATATCATATTGTTTACCTTCTCTCTCTATTCAAACCAATATGCCATCTTATCCCCTTTCCAACTACTATTATAACGGATGTTGGATGGATATTTAAATATGGCGGCTGCTCAGGATCTGAACAGCCACCATACCCTCTGGGTCCCTGCCATTATGCAGCCTGTTATACAAATGCCGATATTTTGCAATGCATTGCATTAATGATCAGACTCCCTGGGGTTCAAGAATCCTAGGGGGTCTAATAAATGCACAAAAAATAAAAATATAAAAAAAAAGTAAAACAAATATTAAAAAAGAACAAAAAATTTAAATCACCCCTTTTTCCCTAGAATACAAATAAAAGTTAAAAAATACTGTGAAATACAAACACAATAGGTATCCCTGTGTTCGAAAACGCCTGGTCTACAAACTTCTAAAAATATTTATTTCATACGCTGCACAGGGAACAAAGATCAAATGTGCCGAACCGCCATTTTTTTCGCTGTTTCACCTGATAAAAATTTGAATAAAAATCGATCAACTGAAATAGACATTCCCGAAATGGTACAACTAAAAATTACACCTGATCCTACAAAAAAAGACACTCCATTTATCTTCATATACAGAAATATAAAAACGTTATGGGTGTCAGAATATGTTGAATTTTAGAAAAAAACATTTTTTGCAAAGTTTTAGATTTTTGTTAAGGGTTTAAAATGTAAAAAAAAAACACAAACTATATTGGAATTGTTCCGAAACATAGAATACAGGTGACATCCCATTTTGGCTACAGAGTGAATGCCATAAAAACGAAGCCCGTAAGAAAGTCGCACAAACACACTTTTTCTCAACTTCCCCCCCCCATTCTGAATTTTTTTTCCAGCTTCCCAGTATATTGTACAGAATAATAAATGGTACCATTATGAAGACCAATTTGTCCTGCAAACAATAAGCCCTAATATGGCTCTATGAACAGAAAAATAAAAAAGTTATGGGGTTTGGGAAGAGGGGAGTCAAAAACAAAAATCAAAAAATGTCACCAGCGCGAAGGGGTTAATGCATGCTCCCCTCCATGTGTTCTAGAAACATCTGTGTGACTGCCATTTTTTATGATCATGTGCATTACGCTTTAGGTTAGGGCTAAATGGCAACATGTGTGATACAAGTTACAGACAAGCATATGTGTGACTTGTCTGTGATTTGCTGTTATGTGACTTTTTCAGAGCTGCAATTTGGCTTCACAAAACAGTCGAATTTCAGAAATGTCGCACAGAAGTCAGGCGCAAGTGACAATGCGACCAAAAATCCACCAGATTTGGATTTTCCGTGACTGTCGTGTCACTGTTGCTCACGGTCGCAGGTCACGTAGAGACAATCATTAGATGCAACGTCACAATGCAAAACTGTAATCTTCATATCACACAATAAAAGTCGCCGAATAGCCCCAGCCTGTGTTCCCAGATAGAGACATCAGTCTTTCTTAAAATGAACAACACTTGACCTTGTTTTGGGAACAGGCTTTTCGGGACTTATTGGAGGAGGGGGGCTAATTTATAACACAAGAGGCAGAGGGATGACTAAAAATCACCAGAAATCACTCCAAAATGTAGGGGAAATACAATGCAAAAGGGGAATTTTAGAACTTGAGCCATCCCTCCAATTATAGGAGGAGGGGGATACCAGGAATCCAGCCCTCTGCACTACCTTTGTGTATATACCGGGGCTGTCCATAAAATACAGTAGTGAAAGTAAAGCTTCAAGATAAATACAGCCGCTGTCCAGCAGAGATCACAGCCGAGTCTGACAACCTCACAGAGTGGATATATCCTTATTCCAGCTGTGAACGTCTGTCCTTACTCCAGAGATGGCACCGACTACCCTCATCGTGTTCCTTGTGGTCTCTTCGATGTATGTGATTTCCCAAGGTAAAAACTTTTTCTCTAAATAATGATTTATTTGGCAGATTCTTTTATTTATTTACATTTTTAATTTGTCATTTTTGAATGTTTTTTTTTCTTATTTTTTTTTTTTTTATTCTATTTTTTTTTTTTTGCTTTTCCTGATTGTATGGGGCTAACAGCCAGAGATCCATGGGTTGGAGACCAATGGCTTAGACCAGTGATGGCGAACCTTTTAGAGACCGAGTGCCCAAACTGCAACTCAAAACCCACTAAATTATCGCAAAGTGCCAAAACGCCAATTTAACCTTAAATTAACCAGGATCTGTTTTATAGTGACCGTGCAATGTTATTACAGCCTGTAATAATATCACATGTCTGCTATAAAACAGATACTGTGTGATATAAATAGTGAAGGGCCCCTATACAGTACAATGTGCTCCGAAGTGGCCCCCAGACAATATTATATGCTCCAGAATTGCCCCCACTCAGTATTATATGCTTCACAGTACCCCCCACACAGTATTATATGCTTCACAGTACCCCCCACACAGTATTATATGCTCCACTTTGGCCCCCCACACAGTAGTATATGCTCCACAGTGTCCCCCACACAGTATTAGATGATTCAGTGTCCCTCATACAGTATTTGAAGCATCTAATACTGTATGGGGGACATTGAAGCATCTTATACTGTGTGGGGGACACTGAAGCATCTAAAACGGTGTGTGGGCCACTGTGAAGCATCTAATACTGTATGGGGGACACTGAAGCATCTAATACTGTATGGGAGACACTGAAGCATCTAATACCGTATGGGGGACACTGAAGCATCTAATACTGTATGGGGGACACTGAAGCATCTAATACTGTATGGGGGACACTGAAGCATCTAATATTGTATGGGGGACACTGAAGCATCTAATACTGTATGGGAGACACTGAAGCATCTAATACTGTGGGGGGTGGGGGGACACTGAAGCATCTAATACTGTGTGGGGGACACTGAAGCATCTAATACTGTATGGGGGACACTGTGAAGCATCTAATGCTGTATGGGGGACACTGAAGCATCTAATACTGTGTGGGGGACACTGAAGCATCTAATACTGTGTGGGGGACACTGAAGCATCTAATACTGTGTGGGGGACACTGTGAAGCATATACTACTGTGTGGGGGACACTGTGAAGCATCTAATACTGTGTGGGGGACACTGAAGCATCTAATACTGTATGGGGGACACTGAAGCATCTAATACTGTATGGGGGACACTGAAGCATCAAATAATGAATGGGGGACACTGAAGCATCTAATACTGTGTGGGGGACACTGAAGCATCTAATACTGTGTGGGGGACACTGAAGCATCTAATACTGTGTGGGGGACACTGAAGCATCTAATACTGTGTGGGGGACACTGAAGCATCTAATACTGTGTGGGGGACACTGAAGCATCTAATACGGTGTGGGGGACACAGATGCTTCAGTGTCCCCCACATAGTATTAGATGCTTCAGTGTCCCCCATTCATTATTTGATGCTTCAGTGTCCCCCATACAGTAGTATATGCTCCACAGTAGACCCCACACAGTAGTTTGTTACTTACCTTGTCCCACGAAGAGCTGCAGTCCCACGGAGCGCTTCCTCCGTCTTCTTCTGTTCGCAGGCGCTGATGAATGACGTCATCGCGCCTGCGTCGGGGCAGAGGTCACGCTCTGCAGTTAGTGTAACCCGTGGTTCCGCGGACCGCGGCCTACAGTGACAGCTTTCAGCTGTATGTACATTTGCACATACAGCTGAAAGAAGCGATCGCTCGCTAACCGGGATTCCTGTACCGGTTAGTGAGCGATCATGGCGACGGCGCGCGTGCCAACTGAAAGGGCTCTGCGTGCCCTCTCTGGCACGCGTGCCATAGGTTCGCCATCACGGGCTTAGACAATCTCACCTAAATTTGTTATAAAATATATAATTTTAACAACTGCTTTATAGGTTAGAAAATATATTACATTTATTCCAAGATATATTTGAGGATATTTGTCACAGGCAGATTGATATATAGTATTGTTAGAAAAGGTCCAGTATAACTTGTCATGTATTCCTTTAAACCTCTCTTCATGGGCTAAGTAGTCATGTGGGCGGTCTTAGGCAGTGATGACACTCTTCCCATTATGAATGTGCATACATCTTGCTGTCAATAACTAAGTAGACCCACCCACTGGACTCCTAAGCACAGGAAGAACAGAAATTTAAAGGGGTTGTGCAGGACTCAAAAACATGGCTGCTTTCTTCTTCTCAGGAAGTGACATCATGTCTGTTGGTTATATGGCAATACCACATCTCCATCCCATTAAAATGAATGGGACAGAGATGCAGAATGGCTGTGTGACCAAGGGACATGATGTCACTTCCTGAGAAGAAGAAAGCAGCCATGTTTTTGAAGTCCTGTACAACCCCTTTAAATGAGTAAATGAAAGGTTATACTAAATCTTTATTCATAATGTGATATATCAATCTGCTTAGATCCTCCTGCTATATAACATGCTGCTGGTAGATCACTTTAATATCAATCTGTATTAAACATTCTCATTCTTGCAGTGTCTTCTACTACTATAATGACATCTGACTGCTGCCTGTCCACCAGCGATAATGATATTCCCTTTAACAGTGTGAAGTGCTACATCCGGCAAACTACGACCCAGGGCTGCTATATTGATGCCATTGTGTAAGTGTCCAGCCAGATACTACTAGATATGTAAAGTGTCGGAGGACATTGTCAGTTGTGTAATGAACCTAATAAATGTTCTCTTTCTAAATAGATTTGTCACCCGTAAGAACAGGCGCCTGTGCGCCCCACCCAACTCGGCATGGGTAAAAAAATTAATGGTAAAACTAGACAAGCACAAGCCACATTTCAAGGTAAATTGTTAATATTTCATTGTGTATTTACTGAATTATCCTCTGCCTGTAATTTTGGTTCTTTCTTCGAAGAGATACAGTACCAATTGTTTGCAACATTTCATATTATTTAGGCTGGATTCCCACGTGCAGATTGTGGACCTAAGACCCCTTGCAGATGACAGTGGCGTGGTTCAGTGTACTGTCTGCCTTTTTCCCGGATAGCACACTGGCCCATTCATTTCTTAGCCCACACACACGAGCGTAAATTACACGGATCAGTGTGTGGGCCAACAGTCCAGGTCGCAAAACTCAGAACAGGTCCTATTCCTGTCCGGTTTTGTGGCCGTCCTCTCGTGGCTCCTATTCATTGAATGAATGGGGCCGCCGAAGCACAGCCTGTGCACAGGCGGCAGAGGGATGACGGTCTTGTGCAACTTGCCTAATGTCCATGAAAAACTGACATGTCAGCTTGTTTTAGGCTTTATTCACATGAAAGTGAAAAATAGCCATCACACCACTGTATTAAAACCTATGATAGCCTATGGTTGTATTCACATGTCTATTTTTGTATCCATCAAAACGGTTAAAGATAGAGCAGCCATGTAAAAATATCTATCAAAAAAACAGGCATGTGAATAGACCCATTCACTCTCATGGTTTTAAAATGGCCGTGTCATGTGAATAAGCTGTAGAAGAAAGACCAAGACTAGATTCACACGACTGAGTTTTATATGTGTCTATGTGTTCATCGGATTTTCTGGCCTGAACTTCATGCTGGGAGCAGAACTCTTAGGGTATGTTCACATGGCGTAAAATGAAGAGGAATTCCTCTTCATTTTCCGTCGCCAGAATTTTCGCCGTGGTCTAGCCACGACGGGTTGCTGATGATTAGTCTTGGATGAATAGGCCTGATCAGGAGGGAGTCTCGATCCGTAGACACCGCAGGCGGAATCCGCGGCAAGATCGAGCAGGACGCTTCTTTTTTCCACATCCTGCTGTGATCTCTGCCTCCCATTGAAAACAATGGTAGGCGGATTCTGGTAGGAATCTGCTCCAGATTCGGGGGCCAAATCCACTCCCAAATCCGCGGCAAATTCCTCCGTGTGAACACACCCTTAGAAGTGTAGTTATCTATGATGTAAGGAGTCCCTGCTTCTCAGCAACCTACGGCCCCATACCGATTACATTACAGAACAGTATATCGCTGGGAGGCGATCACACATAACTACACTGCTAGGAGTCCAGTCCTGACATGAAGTTCAGACTGGTAAATCTGCCACACATACAGACCAAGTTCCACGTGTGCATCTAGCCTAAGGCTTCATGCACATGACTCCCATGTGATGGCCAATGAATGCCATGTGATGGCCATCATAGACATTGTTGACTTCAGGGGGGCTATTCACATTCCGTTTTTTTGATGGTGTGTTTTATTGGACCGTCAAAAATAGGAAATCACATTTTTTTTTGCATATGTTGCAAAAACGCAATGTTTTTGGATGGTGCAGAAATGAAGAAAAATAAAACACTACATTTTAGGTACCAGAAAAGTGAATACGATTTAGTTTCATTGTGGTAGAAAAAAAAGCGTTTTCATTGCAGCATGTTAATTTTAGCTGTGGAATCGCCAATGTATTCCCTATAGAATATGTGGACTCTGTTCACATAATGTCTGAGCCTTTAGTCAGACATATACTGCAGGAAAATCCCCCCTCCTGTTAAGCATTGCCCCCCACTTTTTGGAAAAGTTGTATCGGGAGCAGAGAACAGCAACACATTTTTGTGCCAAAATTGACTTTCCCAAAAATTTGCAACATACAGAGGTTAATACATTCCCCCTAGAGAAAAATTCTGTGGACTTTCTATGAAAAGTGCTGCAGGAAAAACCGTGATGTGTTTATGCCACGTTTTTTCCCGCAGTGCTTTTTGGCTGGGGCTTGCTTAGCCTTAAAGGGAGTGTGTCACCTGAACCCAGCCCAGATATGAGATAAATACATTTTATCATACAAATTAACCACCTCCTTTCCTGACTCCTCTACATTGTGTTTGCTTTCCTTCAGAAAACATGTGGCCGCTAAATATTGCTGGGCATCGGCTGTTGGAGGTGCCAGAGGACGGTGAAGAAGAAAGCACGATCGGTGGAGTTTGGCTATTCTGTGCCCACTTTCTGCAATGATGTAAATCTGCTGTTATTCCAGCCTTTCCTGCCTGATGTAACCATTGAATTATATTCTGTGAACCTTTACCTTATTCTTGGCATATCTTTGGTACGGGAAGATAAAAGACTTTTAGTATAAGCCTCAGGATAATACTAAAGATTATGTCATTCAATAGCCTGGCCATATCTTTCCTGCTCCATGTTAGAGAATACTACATAGCAATTGCAGATAACTGAACTGTGAAGTTGCAAAAATTGCACAAAATCTGTAAAACAATATTCTTGCTCCTTCTTGCTGCAGCTTTGAAGTCCTAGGGTAGTACCACTATTTTTTTTTAGGATTTGATAGGATAATATGTACTAGGGTTATATAGGCAGTACCTTATACTGTATATATATCTCTATCTATCTATCTATCTATCTATCTATCTATCTATCTATCTATCTATCTATCTACTTAAAGGGAGTCTATCACCCAGCATATCAATTCAGCTCTGCATATAGATAGGCTAGGTTCACCTGAATCTAACACTGTTTCCCCCTTGTGAATCTGTTGCTGAGATATCGTTGTTTTCGTCAATATGCAAATATACTCTTTGGAGCAACGATGGCACCGCCATTGCTCCAAAGAGGGAAGTGAGATTTCTCATAAAACTAATTTTCAAAATGCCAATATCTCGGCTATGGAGAGACATCAATTCACAAGGAGAAAAAACACTGTTTGATTCCGGTGACCCTAACCTAACCTATCTATCTTCAGCGCTGGGTTGACATGATGTGTTCTGACTCCCTTTAACATATTTCATTTGCATTTGCTAGACATGGAGTCTTCGAATAGAGAAAATTCCACGTTCATGCTAGAATATATCTATACCAATATCCATACATTTTTTTTTCGTTGTACAGTATTCAAAAAGCAAGGCTAGAAACAGTGCCCCAGCTGCCCTTAGGTTGCATGTGGTATTGCAGTTCATCCTCATTCCCTTCAGTGAAGAGGAGTTGCAAACCCAGATGAAAATCATAGAAATGGGATGATTATGGTAGAAAGCATCACTGTTTTATCTAACTCTGTACATCTCATTTAAAGGGATTTTCCAGGCTAAAAACATTTATGACCTATCCTAAGGATAAGTAATAAATATCATTTGTGGTCTCAAACCCGCCATCCCCATCAATCATCTGATACACAGAGAATAAATATATATATATATATATATATATAGTCATTATTATTAATATTTTTTATATAAGATTTATGATATTTTCTTGTGATTAAAGTTATATTGTTATCTGGATTATTTGGTAGCTTTGGTTTACAGAAGTGCTTTGTAATGTATCGGTCTAAAGGAGACAAGACAAGATCTCTAGTAGGATAAATACCTTGTGTCACATTGTCTCCAATACTTCTGAGCATTCTGCTGTAACTGTAAAGAATCCTTTCCTACATAGGTAATAAATACATCTTTCCTTGCACTTAGCTTGTGTCCTCTAGCCTGTTGAGTAGATATCTTTCATTTCTGGTTTGTTTCCAAGTAAGCTTCATAATGAATTTGCTATAATAGGTCCCCCAGCTATAGGTAATACGGCACTGGCTATGTCCCACTCACTCATAGCAATTCCCAATCATAAGAACATTATATCTTCTGATATATCAAAGCTGATTCACCTCTGATGATATCTTAAGACAATAAATGGTGCAATTTGGGGAAATAATAATAATTATTAATACTTGGTTCTGTCCCATCACTTCCAAATCCTACTGACCATATGAACAGTATTTCCCCAAAATTACTGTTAGTGACCAGATGTCATGGTCTCTTACTATTAACTCTTCCAAATATTGGGGAGAATTTATTAAGACTGGCATTCTGTCTCTTAATAATTCAGGTGCACAGACTGGAAACCAATGCCAGTTCCAGACTTTCCTTTATAACTCACACCAATTTTCTGGTGTCTCTGACCTGGTCCGCTTTGCACTCTTCCCCTCTCCATCTACTTTCGTAAAAAGTGATGAGCAGGGTGTAGGAATTGGGAAATGGCTCATCTTCGGAGCAAAAAAAGCCTGTGTGCCAAAGATGTGCCCCAACTATTCCCATCTAGGCCAGTTTTCTGGCATACAGTGAACAGTAAATTCCACCCATTGTCTCATTTGCAATGAGTTGGGTCATTCAGTCGACTAAAATGATTTATGGGAATTTGTCTGGTCCCTGTCTAGTACATACTGGTGTCCTATTGGATGTATTACTCAAAGATTGGAAGAATAGGTTTTGAAATCCTATAAATCTATTGGATGGACCAAGTGATGGTGCCCACAAGGAAGAAATGCATTTCAGACTTACAAACTTAAGGCAGCTCATCCAAATGTATCCAGATAGGGATTGTTTATATCAATTGCTTTGTTAGAACAATGTTTGATGGTTTTGGGTCTTTTATACATTAAATGTGATTTTAATTAAACAAAGTAATTAAAATTTAAATTTTGTGTTTTGTGGTTTCTTAATCTGTTTGATGCTTAAAAGACTGGACTTTCAGTTTGCTGTTTTTTTAATGATTTTGTTCCATTATGTTATTAGTCTAAACAAAATAATCCCTTATCTAAAAATATCTTCCCCTATGGTCAGCTATGGCTGGTGGATGTTTTGTCCAGTTATACAGTTCCTCATACAAGTATACCTTTATTCTTACCCTGAGATGAGGGCATTGATTCTTATTAGACTCATCTTCGGTGCTTCCATAGCCTAAAGCAGAGTAAGTTCACCCGAGCTTCACTGCGCATGTGCCCGAGGTCCAGCATACAGTGGCTTGCAAAAGTATTCGTGCCCCTTGAACTTTTTGTCACATTACAACCACAAACTTAAATGTATTTTATTAAGATTTTCAGTGATAGACCAACACAAAGTAGTAGATAATTGTGAAGTGGAACGAAAATGATAAATGGTTCTCAAAATTTTAATCAAATAAAAATCTGAAAAGTTTTATGTGCAAAAGTATTCAGCCCCCTGTACTCTGATACTCCTAAATAAAATCCATTTCAATGAATTGCTTTCAGAAGTCACTTAATGAGTTAATAGAGTCCAGCTGTGTGTAATTTAGTCTCAGTATAAATACACCTGTTCTGTGAAGGCCTCAGTGGTTTGTTAGAGAACACTAGTGAACAAACAGCATCATGAAGACCAAGGAACTCACCATACAGGTCAGAGATAAAGTTGTGGAGAAGTTTAAAGCAGGGTTAGGTTATAAAACCATATCCTAAGTTTTGAGCATCCCAAGGAGCACTGTTCAATCCATCATCCAAAAATGGAAAAAGTATTCTACAACTGCAAACCTACCAAGACATGGCCGTCCACCTGAGCTAACAGATTGAGCAAGGAGAACACTGGTCAGAGAAGCAGCCAAGAGGTCCATAGTCATTAAGATAGGCATTAAGAAGGCATTAGGATAGGACTATTTGTGACACTAAGCCACTAGTCCATAAGGACCTGTGGGTGGTCTAGTGTCCCACAGGTCTGTGACAGGTTCCCTTTAAGAATAACTGGATTCCAGATATGTTTTGTCTTGAAGTCCATATAATATAATGTCCTTTTAAAATGTCATTCAATTTTTATTCACTTTTGTGTAGGGAGGGGTTTGGTGAACATTTTAATAATATACTTTATTAACTTTGTTTGCTTTTAGTAGAAAACAGGCTTTATAGGTCTCCCTATAGAAAGATCCATCCTGTATCAACTGTGTATTATCTATGTATTATGTACAGGAATGTGATCTTAATATGCAGCATATACTGCAGCGTATAAATACATACAGTGCCCAGATAAATATTATATGCCTCACTCAGATAAATAGACTGATAAAGCAGAAGTATAGTCATAATTCACAATTACAGTTTTTAACCTAAAATATTTGAGGTAAACTGTGTTTCAAATAGTTGTTAAAGGGGTTGTCCAGTTTCACACCAATATTGAAAGACAAATGTTTACTGTTTGTATAAAGAAAAATTCTACAATTTTTCAATATTCTTTCTGTATCAATTCATAACGCTTTTATAGATCTCTGCTTGTTGTCATCCATTCTGCTTACTTCCATTGGATAAAAATCAGTCCATGGTCATGTGATATACAGTCCATGGTCATGTGATATACAGTCCATGGTCATGTGATGGACACACAGATGCACAGCTCGTTACCAGGCAGTCTGATTATTGTGCTGTGACTGTAGCAAGCTGTGCACCTGTGTATTCACCACATGACCATGGACTGTCCAGTGAGCAGTCCTGGGCTGAAGCAGATAATCTTGGACTGCCCACCTGACAGTAGAAAGAATACTTAGCATGTTGGGTGCTGAAAATAAATGATTTCTCAGGAACTGTAGGGGCTAGAGAAAAAATTCCGAGCCAGAATTAGTGGAATGGAACCTATTAAAGCTCGAGTGGGTGGAGGTGGTCCTCTTCAACCTTTGTTCTTAGTCTTTGACCCATGTATCTCTCTCATTACGAAGGGTGAAATGTAGAGATGGGCGCACCACTGAAGATTCATTTTATTTTGGGTTCAGGTGGTTTGAGACCAATATTAGATTCAGGTTGAACAAGTTTGGTACCATGCCTTAAATTGGTTTAAAACATAGTGGAGAACACTCTCAGGTCTCCTAGGAACCTATCTAAAAAAAATAGTGTAGAACACTGTCAGGGCTCCTAGGAACCTATCTATAAAACATAGTGTAGGGCACTGTCAGGGCTCCTAGGAATCTATCTGTAAAACATAGTGTAGTACACTGTCAGGGTTCCTAGGAACCTATATATAAAACATAGTGTAAAACACTCTCAGGTCTTCTAGGAACCTATCTATAAAACATAGTGTAGAACACTGTCAGGGCTCCTAGGAACCTATCTATAAAACATAGTGTAGAATACTGTCAGGGCTCCTAGGAATCTATCTATAAAACATAGTGTAGAACACTGTCAGGGCTCCTAGGAACCTATCTATAAAACATAGTGTAGGACACTGTCAGGGCTCCTAGGAATCTATCTGTAAAACATAGTGTAGAATACTCTTAGGGCTCCTAGGAATCTATCTATTTAATTTCTAGCTCTGAAGGCAAACGCAACTGAAGTTATGTCAAAGTGAAAGTGACATTATTATACTCTGAGGTCTCTTCATACCCCAGAGTATAATAGGTAGAGGCCCAGGGGAGATGAGAAAATTAAAAAACATTTATGCTCACCCTCTGTTACATCTTTTGGACCTCCTTGCAGTGTCCAGCGCTCTCTCTCCACCTCCTTGGTGATGTCTGACATTCCCCTGTGATGTCATATGTCCAGGGTCACGCTTGCCCATATGACCACTGGGGGCCCATCACAGGCCTCAGCGATGACCCCCGGATACATGATGTCACAGTAGAGTGCCAGATGCCATGATGAGGCTCAAGTAATGGAAGGTAAGTATGAAGGTTATTATATTTTTGCCACCTTCCCTGGGCCTCCACCCATTATACTCTGGGGCCTGTAGAGAGTATAATACTGCGGCCATTTTTTTGGTTTCATGAAAAAATAAACAATTTGGAGTATTTAATATGTGAGTCGAATCTGGTTTGCGATGAAGTGGTGGTTTGTGATGTAGGTTAGAAATACCTGACCCGTGGAGATCAGCTGGTCACCAGACCAATTTCTACTTAAAAGATGTTTCATTGTAATACATATTTATTAATAGGAACCCTGGTATGGACTATGAATGTGTTGTGGTTTATTATTATAACTTGTCTCCTTTTCTAACTACCTCTGAGTTGGTCATTATGTATTATATTATGTAGGGGATTTTTTATACATAGTAACAGCTGGCACATCATAGTAAATCATACTGACTTCCTCTTTCATTGAGATATTTATCTATCACAGAAAGCAATGGCTTGTAGAGTTCTGTGTAGCTGAAAACTCTTTTAGTTAGATGTCTTAGTTTTTCAGTCCCAGGAGTTGATAGTATTGAGCCTATGGATGGTTACAGTGATCATTAGTTGATCATCGTTTTACAGTCTATATATATATATTCATAGTATTGTTCAAAAGTTATATGTCGAAAAAATACTGAAAAGTAAGAATACTTTCAAACACAGAAGTGTTAATAGTTTGTTTTATCAATTAGCAACATGAAGTGAATGAAGAAAAGTTAAAAAGATTAAATCTAAATCCCATCAATATTTGGTGTGACCTTTGCCCTTTGCCTTCCATCAGTTCTTCTCGGTACTTGCAGACAATGTTTGGCAGAGTTCGCCAGAGAGGTTGTTCCTGCCATCTTGGAGAAATAAGCACAGATCTTCTGTGGATGTAGGCTTGCTCCAATCCTTCTGTCTCTTCATGCGATCCAAGACAGACTGGAGGATGATGAGATCAGGACTCTGTGGGGGCCATATCATCACTTCCAGGACTCCTCCTCCAAAGGGCAAAGGTCAAAGGTCACACCAAATATTGATAGGAATTGGATTTCTCTTTACTTCATTCACTTAATTTTGTTAGTATATACTGTGTGGTGTGGTGTATATATAGAATATAATTATTCTACATAAATAGTGGGGTAGTTTTGTAAATGTATAAATATATTGCTTATCTTGTGTTGTTACATCACATCTTTAAGTTGTTTCTGAAAACACTCAGACAGTCACACCTAATGGTTCTCCTGAGAGTCCTGTAATGGAGGAGAACTATTAATGTTTCTTATATCAGTAGATTGACATGTCTCAGAATCTTAATTATTAGAACAAGCTTAATGTAGACACTGAACAGTCTGGGAATACTGGGAAATTTCAGATCTGCAGTTTGCAGATTGCAACTCTGAAGTGTAATGCAAGTTGTAATTCAGGATTAGAGATGAGAGAACCGCTTCATCAGGAGCCGGGTTTGACCCGAATATACTTTTTTTTTTTTTTTTTTTACCAAAACTGAAAAATAAATGGAGATTCATCTCGGATGAACTAAAATGGCAGGTGCAATATGTATTCTGGTAAATTATTATACTTTAGGGTCTATTCAGAAACAACGGACACCGCAATGAAGCCCAAAAGAGGTCAGGGAAGGTGAGTATATACTGTATATTCAGTATTGTGATTCTGCATTCCTAAGCCTCTGGTTCAACACCAATCCCCAGTCCTTTTAGTTTAAGGCAGGACCCATTGATGTGAGGTCCAGGTCACCTGACTACAAAGGCCACTTTCTTTAGAACAAAAAAATAACTAACATTCAATGTCTTTAACAAACTGATATAATTAGTCGGAAATCCTGTGAATATTTGTCTCACAGTCCTGGATTTGGAAAAAAAATTCCAAACACATTCCCTTTTTTGCTGGGAAAAGGTCATTAAAAAAAAGATTTCTCCCCCCCCCCCCCAGAAACTGTGATGCTCAGACTTAAGAAACAAAAGTGCATGTGTCTGTTTATTCCTTACTATTAAGTAGCAGATAATGTCCTTCCACCCCAAGAAGTGTGTAGTGAGGGACTTCCTTCCTGACTTTCCCTCCAGCCTCTTCATATTAACTAGCGAAGTTGGCCGCTGTCCAGAAGGTACTTTTCACTGCCTAATAACCACATCCTGCTTGCACAATTCGCTGATTTCTTCTTATTGTGTTGTTTTGGATTCTCCTCTGATCTCAAGGATTAAACTTTATGAATACAAAATTAAGACACAGATACGTGGATTGATAGGAGTGATAGTGGGGATAGTAGCTGGACCAGTGGAGCAAAAGACAATGGCCACAAATAACATCCAGATGGAGTCACATCCTTATGTGTCAGCAATCGTTCCACTATTGCTACCATCCCTGATACATTGTTCAGCCCTAAAGAGGACCTTTTACCCCTTCTGCCAAGTTAGGCTCTTTGCATCATCTAATAAGTGCTGCTCTGCTGATTCTGACACTGTTGGGATTTTTACTCTAGCCCTCACCATTACCGAGCAATAAGTGCTGATAATTTTGGTGCCTGATATGCTATTTAGGCTCTTTACTGTCAGGAAGGCATAAGGAAACAAGGGGTGTGATTCTGAGCTCTGACACTGTCCACCTCTGATTGAAGCCCCAATATTATGCCCCCTTTCCTGATCCTGTGTGACACTGCTTACTTTATCGTAGATAATCTAACCATAGCTAAAGCTAAGTTCACACTAGCATTCGGGTTTCCTTCGTTCAGGTCCGCATGGCGACCCGAAAGATGGAGACCCCGTCCTCTTAAAAAGTGGTTATACATGGAAACCCGCGGACCCCATAGGCTGAAACCAGTGGAGAGAAAAGTCCTCCTTGCAGGGACTTTTCTCTCCTACAATTTTAAGAGGATTCTGCGGTGGAGAATGGAGGTGTAAATCCAGCTTTGCACTGATCGTTTAGGAATGGTGGAAGCTAGAGAAATAGTACCAATTGCGCTGGAATCAATGGAGAGGCATCTATTTTCAGAAGCTAAGAACTGGAATTGGCGGAGGTGGTGAAAGGTCCTCTTTAGGCTGAGGCCCCACGTTGCGGAAACACAGCTTCTTTTGTTTCAGATTTTGTTGCAGTTTTTTGAGCCAAAGCCCGGAGTGGATTGAGCAGAAGGTAGAAGAAGAAGAGCTTCCTATATATTTCCCATTCCCTCTGTAGCCATTCTTGGCTTTGGCTCAAAAAACCGCAGAAAAATCTGCAACAAAAGAAGCTGCGTTTCCGCAATGTGGGGCCTCAGCCTTAAAGAGGGTTTCCCATGAACATAACCATAATAAAATTTGTAGACAATTCAAAGTTAAACATTTTTGAAAATATAAAGAATTAATAATTTTGCAAAGTTTTGAAAATCTTCTCTAACCATCGTAGTGGTGACAGTCTGTTCAGTTGCCAAAAGATATGAGGAACTTTCTATGATTTGGAAACTGGTAGGGACAGTACATGCATGGGAAGATAACCCGGCCGAAATAAGGAAATCATAGCTGGGTTTCTGACACATGCCAGACTATAGAAAGTTTCTGCATCCACTGGAAACCAATCAAGACAAAAAAAAAAATTCTCACCACTAAGATGGAGGATGTACTTTCAAAGAAGTGGTTTTCTGGGACACCACAAACTGCAAAGATGGTAATTTGGGAGTAGGTCCCATATTTCCTAACCAGTCTTTCTTTTTTTCTTTATACTATATATCATTGATAAGGCAGGCTGGGAATGCATGCAACTTTGACAATTGATGGGATTATTTGTAGAGCACTTCCTTTGTGTAAATGTTGGTATAAGTGGGTGAAGTCAGACATGTTGGTTGAAGTGGGAAATATACATTATGGAGATAACAACCACAAGCTGCAATAATGTAGAATCTATACTACAGTCATGGCCAAAAGTTTTGAGAATGATACAAATATTAATTTTTACAAAGTCTACTGCTTCAGTTTTTCTAATGGCAATTTGCATATACTCCAGAATGTTATAAAGAGTGATCAGCTTAACAGCAATTACTTGCAAAGTCAATATTTGCCTAGAAAATGAACTTTATCCCCCAAAACACATTTCAACATCATTGCAGCCCTGCCTTAAAAGGACCACCTAACATCGTTTCAGTGATTGCTCCATTAACACAGGTGTGGGTGTTGATGAGGACAGGGCTGGAGATCAATCTGTCATGATTAAGTAAGAATGACACCACTGGACACTTTAAAAGGAGACTGGTGCTTGCCATCATTGTTTCTCTTCTGTTAACCATGGTTATCTCTAAAGAAACACGTGCAGTCATCATTGCACTGCACAAAAATGGCCTAACTGGGAAGAGTATTGCAGCTAGAAAGATTGCACCTCAGTCAACAATCTATCGCATCATCAAGAACTTCAAGGAGAGAGGTTCCATTGGTGCCAAAAAGGCTCCAGGGCGCCCAAGAAAGACCAGCAAGCGGCAGGACCGTCTCTTAAAAGTGTTTCAGCTGCGGGATCGGGCTACCAGCAGTGCAGAGCTTGCTGAGGAATGGCAGCAGGCAGGTGTGAGTGCATCTACACGCACTGTGAGGCGGAGACTCTTGGAGCAAGGCCTGGTCTCAAGGAGGGCAGCAAAGAAGCCACTTCTCTCCAGAAAAAACATCAGGGACAGACTGATATTCTGCAAAAGGTACAGGGAGTGGACTGCTGAGGACTGGGGTAAAGTCATTTTCTCTGATGAATCCCCTTTTCGATTGTTTGGAACATCTGGAAAACAGCTTATTCGGAGAAGAAGAGGTGAGCGCTACCACCAGTCTTGTCTCATGCCAACTGTAAAGCATCCTGAAACCATTCATGTGTGGGGTTGCTTCTCAGCCAAGGGAATCGGCTCTCTCACAGTCTTGCCTAAAAACACAGCCATGAATAAAGAATGGTACCAGAATGTCCTCCAAGAGCAACTTCTCCCAACCGTCCAAGAGCAGTTTGGCGCTCAACAATGCCTTTTCCAGCATGATGGAGCACCTTGCCATAAAGCAAAGGTGATAACTAAATGGCTCAGGGAACAAAACATAGAGATTTTGGGTCCATGGCCTGGAAACTCCCCAGATCTTAATCCCATTAAGAACTTGTGGTCAATCATCAAGAGACGGGTGGACAAACAAAAACCAACAAATTCAGACAAAATTAAAGCATTGATTCTGCAAGAATGGACTGCTATCAGTCAGGATTTGGTCCAGAAGTTGATTGAGAGCATGCCAGGGAGAATTGCAGAGGTCCTGAAGAAGAAGGGTCAACACTGCAAATATTGACTTGCTGCATTAACTCATTCTAACTGTCAATATAAGCTTCTGTTACTCATAATATGAATGCAATTATATTTCTGTATGTGATAAAAACATCTGACAAACACACATAAAAACCAGAGGGCAGCAGATCATGTGAAAATATAATATTTGTGTCATTCTCAAAACTTTTGGCCATGACTGTACAATAGTCATTAGGTAACCTAAAGATATACAGTATGTGTTTAAGGAGTCTGTATAGACAGTGACCACTGCAAAGTCTGTACTTCCTAAATCTGCATCACTAGTCAGTTGTATCCATGTACTAAAAAATCTGTATATACTGTACAACTCTAAATACAATATGTTAGTGCATACTATTAGAAGTAATTTGGTTTTCTGATATAGTAACACATGGGCTTTAATTAGAAACAATAACAGCTCCTTAGGATATTTCCCAGGCATATCCCATTACAGGAAAATACCCCAATATTCACTGAGACATGTTCATAAATGATTACCTATGACCACTGGTTCCCCCAGGAGACCAAGAAGCAATGTATCAAAGTGTGAGCTCAGTATGGACGTGTCCACGCTAAAGGGGTTATCCAGCTTTTTAACACTGATGTGCTATTCATAGGATAGAACATCAATATTACCTTCAATAGTGGCCATAGTGAGTACTGCAGAGGTAATGCCATAAACTATAATGGAACAACTGCTGTTAAAAGTATGGCAGGTGAGAACTACCAGCATAAGGATCAGCTGATCTGTGGGGGTCCCAGCAGTTAGACCCCTGTCAATCTAATATTAATGTCCTATCCTATGAATAGGACATCAGTGTTAAAAAGCTGGATAATCCCTTTAAGCATGGACACATCCATACTTAGTTCACACATTAATACATTGCTTCTTGGGTGAAGCAATGGTCATAAGAAATCATTATTAACATGTCAGTGAATAAAACCAATTCAACCAAGTATCAAAAGCTTTGAAAGGCTGCAATTCACACCTTGTCCCCACCACCCAATAGGTGACCACACATAGACCCAAATAGCATAGGTATTGTATCCATTGGTGCTCACAAGTTCATGTTATTTTTAGAAAAGTGATATGTAAAACTTGTTATGTGACACACATATCTGGACATGTCCAGCCAAGAGGAAAGGTGAAGAAGGACACACCTGTAACTAAGGTGTAGTCATATATCCTAGGGCTTAATGGCTGGCTTATGTTGTGGTCTATTGTCAGGTTCTTCGCTTATACAGAAGGGAAGAGGTTGATGAATGATATGTTAGGCTGCTTACATAGAAACAGTTCATTACATGAATTACAAAATAAGAACCCGTAACAGTAACTTGGCTTTCATACATGACATATGAGAAGTCTTCCTCCAAGGAGGAACACACAAGAAGACATCATGTCCATAGGTGTGTTTCCAATATTATTGTCAGAAATCTCCACGCTCCTACTTCTTCACCCAGCAGTTCTCATTCTCTTCTGTGCAGCGCTGCTGGGGTAGATTCAGTATACAACATCTGCATTTGCCCCAAGGCCGTTCCTTTAAGGTTGCTATTAGAGATTGGCGAATTGGTTTGTAACGAACCCGATATACCAAATTGTTTGTTTTTTAATGAAACCACACAATTTGGGATTCACCTTGGACGAAGTAAAATGGATCGCCGCGACATTCATTGAGGTAAATTATAATGTGTATACTGTGAATGTATTCCAGGGGAGGTGACAAAATAAAAAACATTTATGCTAATTTCTTCTGTTCCTCTTTTGGGCTTCCTTGTGACATCTGGCGCTCTATCTCTGCCTCCTTGTCACATCCGGTGCTCTCCTGTGATGTCATGCGCCTAGGGTCACCACTGAGGCCTGTGATTGGGCCACAGCGGTGACATGGGCATGGAATTTCTTAAGTGGCAAACCCATAACAATTTTTATTTGATGTTATTAAGCTTCCAACCCTACAGAATCATGGGCATGTTCAACTGCATTTTCTTGGAGATCTACCAAGGCTATGTAAGCCAATTTCATTATAACATCTGGTTTGTATAACTCCAACAAAGGCTTTGTTTGATTTTACTTTTATATAGCTATAAAGACTTTTTTATTATTAACCATCTGTGACATGTGGCACCTATGAAGAATGGGCAATTCAATTTGCACTTATTGTATATCAACAGAATAATAGCTATTATGATATAATGGGTATCCTATTTAACCCTTTCCCATTCTCCGCCTGCGGCATTACTTCCTGGCACTTGGCTGTGTTACACAGCTGAGGGCTGGGACCAGATGCTGGAGTCGGAAGATACTCCGACTCTGGTGGATTAACCCCCTGTTTCCCGTGTTCAAAGATTGCCACACCCCAGTCACCCCTCGGACCCCTGCGATAAGATCCGAGGGCTGCCATGGCCATCAGGAGTCCGGGCAATGGCCTCCTGACTGCCTATGCACAGTTCCCAATAGGAACTGATGTGTGATGTTCTGTCCTGCTTCAAGTCCCCTTGTGGGACACGTAAAAAAAACCCACAAAAAGACATAGTTTAAAACAAAGAATAATAAACAAACAATAAAAAGTAAAAAAAAAACCTCTTTTATATTTAAAAAATACATAATGTAAACAAAAATAAATAAACAAACATGTTAGCTATCCCCACATGTGTATAAGTCCCCACTATCCAGAAATAGTATTAATTAACCCATACGGTGAACGCTGTAAAAAAAAAAAAAAAACACCGCAATGTGCAAATTAACATTTTTTAGTCACTTCGCTTTCCCCAAAAAATAACAATAAAAAGTGATCAAAAAGTCATACATACCAAACATTGGTACCAATAAAGAGTACAACTTTTCCTGCAAATAAAGAGTCCAGACATATCTGCGTCAACAAAACAGTATAAAAGTTATAGGTGTCAGAATACGGTGACCCCAGGAAAATCATTCATTTTCAAAAAGTGACTTTTTATGTAAAAGCAGTACAACCTAATAAACCAATATAAATCTGGTATCGCCGTAATTGTAATCAACCGCCAGACAAAGCTGCCATGTCATTATTAATTATTATGATAGAATTGTGTGTTATTTCACATGGACCCCCAAAAATCATAAATAAAAGCTAATCAAAATATATGTACCCCAAAATGGTGGAAAATGAAAGTACAGCCTGTCACACAAAGAATAAGTCCTCACATAGCTATGTCGACAGAAAAATAAAAAAGTTATGAATTTTGGATGACGGGGGGAGAAAATATGAAAAAAGTCCCCGAGCATTAACATACAAACTACCCTGCGTCCTTAAAGGCTAAAGGGTTGTAGACACCAAATCACTTTGGCTACTTCTAAGGATGTTATCTTCTTTTTTTATCCCAGTGTTTAGCACTTACATGGCTGGGGTCCAGGGTTCAAATCCAACCTTGGACAACATTTGCAAGGAGTTTTTATGTTCTCCCCTTGTTATACATGGAGTTTTTGGGGTGGAATTTTTTAAAGTGGTCTAAAAGCAAAACTGTCTTAGTAGCCCATAGTAACCAATGACAGAGCAGCCTTCACCTTGCATTTTAATAAATTTGCGTATGTTGGTGCTGTATAAAGATAAGAATATGATGTACATTTAACCCCGTAAATAAGGTTGTTCTTTTTCCATTGTGATTTATTGTATTTGGAGAGATTACTGAGTTTACTGCATATGCTGGGGGCTCCTGTCTGATCTTCTGCTTCCTCTCTCTAGAACAGAGTGGGAAGGAGAAAAAGCCCCTAGTTTCTTCACACAGTAAATGGCAAACCAGGTTTACTGCTCACTTAGCAAATGCAAGAAAAAATCCCTAATCATAATCTCTAGAGATATTTACAGATCTAGTAAAAGCTGGAAATAGTTAAACAAGTCCTTAATGTATATAGCACAAGTACCAGAGCACTCGCCCCCCCATGCAGAACACTGTTAGCAATTTATTGGAGCAGATTTATCATGACTTGTGTGCCAGAAAACTGACATAAAGCTGCGAAAAAAAAATCACAAATTTGAGTGAGAATTTTTTTTTCCACAAAAAATTGTGAATTTTTGATTTTTGTACCCCCACATGACACTTTACTCAGAGGGCGCCTGGTGGGGGCAGGGCCATTAGCCCCATCAAATTTATCAGCATTCCTGTGCAGGCACATAGACAGCAGAGAATGGAGCAAATTTATTATGCTTTGTACTCCAGTTTTCTGGTGTACAAGGCATAAAAAGTCACAATTTTTTGCACAAATCAGGTGAAGCTGGAGAGGGACATTAAACTGGGGGCAACTAGAGGGGGACATTAAACTGGGGGCAACTAGAGGGGGACATTAAACTGGGGCAGCTGGTGGGGGACATTAAACCATAGGGGTAGCTGGAGGGTCACATTAAACTGGGGCAACTAGAGGCAGACATGTCCCCCTCCAGCTACTCCCATGGCTTAATGTCCTCCTCCAGTTGCCTCCAGTTTTATGTCCCCTTCCAGTTGCCCCCAGTTTAACGTCCCCCTCCAGCTGCCCCCAGTTTACTGTCACCCTCCATCTGCCCTCCAGTTTAATGTTCCTCTTCATCTCTCCCCTAGTTTAATGTCCCCCCTGCATCTGCCCCCAGTTTAATGCCCCCCTCATCTGCCCCCAGTTTAATGTCCCCCTTCCATTTTCCTCCAAAGTTTAACATAATAAAACTACTGATACTCACTTCTCCTCGCTCCCCTGCTGTTCTCTCTGCAGTCTCTTCTCCCACAGTGTTCAGGGAGCTGTAAGCATGATGTTAGTGACATCATCACATCGTGCCTACAGCTTCCGGGGCCGGAACATACAGGGACACAATGGTGAAGCAGGAGCTTCGGGTACAGATGAGTTGAAAGCCAGGACATACCTCCTGAATCCAGGACTGTCCCACTGAATCCGGGATGTTTGGGAGATATGCATATACTGTGGGGGGCAAAAAAAAGGGATCATATACCATGTGTTGGACCAGAAAAAGGGGGTTATATACTGTGGGAGGCCACAAAAAGTGGGGTCATATACTGTGGGGGGCAAAAAAAAGGGGGTCATATACCATGTGGTGGGCTGAAAAAGGGGGTTATATACAGTGTGGAGGGACAGAAAAAGGGGGTATTATATACTGTGTGGGGTGGCCAGAAAAATAGGGTCATATACCATGTAGGGGGCTAAAGAAAGGGGGTTGTTTGGGGGCCAAATAAGGAGATTTTTTGATCTGCCAATGGGGGGACATGTCCTAATAACGGGGGCCCCATCACACAACCAAAGATAACTGGGTTGAGTTTTTTTTTTTTCTTGAGAAGGGGGTGCATTTCTATAGTTTGCCTCAGGCAGCAGAGAGATTAGGTTCAACCCTGCTTCCCTGGCATCTGTGACAACAGTGCTACCGGCCACTGGACCTGTACAGTGTAAATGAAGCTTCAGTCTCAGGGAGGGTTTATGTCCCCAACTTCAGATCAGTACTGTGAATGCGCCGAGGCCAGTGGAGGTGTAACGGAGGTGAAAGGAGAAGAGGGGGTGTGGAGAGCTTTATACAATAGTTCTCAATCTCTTGACTGCAAAATTAATTTGCATATTAAATAAAAGTGGATTTTCAATTGATATAAGCAGTGCTCTAACATTACATAGACAGCGTTAGACAGGTGAGGTGCCCTGCCAGGTATTGTTGATGGTTTGATGGACAAAATCTTGGTGACAATTTGACAATTGTTCTTACGAAATTTTGCAAGGATTGTTTACACCATTTGATGTCATATGAATGAGCATCAATTATGAACCATCACTTACATTGAAACCACTAAATTATCTTAGGCTGACTATGAGCCATACCCTAATAAAAGTGAATGGAGTGATCTAGATCTTATTTTTTTCATCATTGTTTTAACAACCGAGACACAGAGAAAATAAGGTGTTCAAATGCAGAAGAGAGAGTAGCCAAATCTCTAAATGGCAAACACATTTTTCATCTAAATTCACCTGAATGTTAAAAATGAAACTTTTAAAAGAGTCCCTACAACTTGAGACTATTTATATGTACGTCTAACCGAACAGTAATGGAATAAAGGGGATGTGACTCCTACAGTGTAGCAACTAACTTATAACTGAGATCTCTGGGGAAGACAAATGTCAGACTAATATCTTGGTGGGAAGAGAAATGTCTGGGAATCCCCTGATGTCTCTTCATAAGGTCGCAGAGGAACTAGGTTCATGAATCAGTTTACTTATCAAGAATAATCCAGTTACAGGGCAACAAGGATGCGCAAATCACTTACAGCAGCAGGGTCTACACGTATGGCACTTTACACAAACAGACAGTAGTAGCTGTGCTTCACATGTCTTCTTCTGTCCTTTGTCTCTTTCCACAGTGGTGATCTGGGGTGACCACCTGAGACCTAGTTCTCTTTTCCAATCATTATTGGGGAAATCCAGGGCACGTCATGGCCATGGACACATAGGCTTGCTCACTGTTTAGCAGTGGAGATGTTTAATAAGTTTAAGAGTTACAAGTACTTGGTTCTGAGAGCCAAGGGCGATGTGGAACTGCCTGTTAGCTCTAACTGCCGCTAACTAGCCTACAGAAGGTGCTTTGCAAAAAGCTAAACTTCCCTAGCTACCTACTATCTCTCTCTCATTATCTCTGAGGCAAACAAGAAGTTACTTTAGGCTAAAGACTGGGGTTCCTAGCAATCACTAAGCTCCTACCCTCTTGTAGGAACCCCAGAGCATAAGTCACTCCTGCTTGTACAGCAAGACAGAAATGGCAAATTAACTTTTATATACTTGGTCTGAAGCGAGAAAGTGCAAATAGCCAGTGAGAAATGGTAGAAACAGTAGCAAAACAATGTAAAACAGATTATGCATTACTGAAACAGCAAAAATCCTTGGTATTGGACTGTTTGGGGGACATGGCAAACCAATCTGCCCTAAAAGGAAAACATTTTTGTTTTGCTCCCAGACTAATTTAACAAACAAGAATTTTATGCATTTATATAAGCATTAAAGAGATTGTCAGGTTTATAACATTGATGGCCTATCCTGACACCCTCACAGATTACTGGAAGCCAGACAGCCCGACTCTCGGTATTGTTTACATACTGTGAGCCATGTTACTCACTCGCCATACAAACCATAGCAGTGAGTGTAGGTATTGCAGGGCTATCCCATTGAAATCTATGGGAGAACGCTGCAATTAGACATTGTCAGGGCTCGTAGGAACCTATCTATAAAACATAGTGTAGAATACTCTCAGGACTCCTAAGAACCTATCTATAAAACATAGTGTACAACACTGTCAGTGCTCCTAGGAACCTATTTATAAAAAATAGTGTAGAATACTTTTAGAGCTCCTAGGAACCTATCTATAAAACATAGTGCAGAACACTCTTATGGCTCCTAGGAACCTATCTATAAAACATAGTGTAGTACACTGTCAGCGCTCCTAGGAACCTATTTATAAAAAATAGTGTAGAATACTTTTAGGGCTCCTAGGAACCTATCTATTTCTAGCTCTCTAAGGCAAACATAGCTGAATTTATGTCAAAGTGAACATGATATTATTATACTCTGATCCCCTGGTTCAGTTCATTCCGAACTTGTTCATATAGAACCGGTAGTGAAATCATTATTCTCTGGGATCTCTTCAGAACCCAATGTATAATAGCACCTATTTTGGGCCTCCTTGTGGCGTCCGGTCCTCTGTCTCAGCTTCTTCGTGGCATCTGGTGCTATTCTGTGACATCAAGCACTCAGGGTCACTGCTGAGGTATGTCATTGGGCCTCAGTGGTGACATGGGCACAGCGAGTGTCATGAGATAACGAAAGGTGAGTATAAATGTTTTTTTATTTTTGTCACCTGTCCTGGACCTCCACCTATAATACTCTGGGGTCTGAAGAGACCCCAGATGTATGTCGTGGCAGCCATTTTAGTTCAACCAAGACAATTCCCAAATTGTTAAAACTGAACAATTTGGAATATTCAGGTTGAATCTGGTTTGTTGCGAATCCATTCGCCCAACTCTAGTTGTTACTTTACCAGTAGTACTTTACTCTTCTTTATTGCCTTTTTTGTATAAAAGGGACACTTCTCCTCTCTTCCATGACCCCGGGAGGGCTTTTGATCTAAAAACTTTAGTAAAAAGAAGGAACAAGTCCTCTTTTAAAACACCATAAAATGTGACATAGAATTCTATGGGTATACCATCAGGAATCAGTACTTTTCCTTTCCTAAAACTTCTGGTTGTTTCTAAAATTGCTTAGGGGGGAGGGAGAGATGCAGAGGGCGTTTGAATGGGTACAGGGACCTATGAGATTTCCGTGATGTTTTCAGAGCCGAGTAAAAGTGATGTAGTTGCATGTAATGCCATTGCGAGCAGAGATTTCTAGCTTTGGGGGTGTTAAGTTGTTGCAAGGGAGTAGAAAAGTCGATGACATCGCTTGATGAAACCGCAGTGGTGGGTGGCCGGGGGGAGTGAGTGAGAAATTGGGAGCTGAGTGCTGTTGTAAAGTCCGAGTTTCCCTATCAGTGGTCAATGGAACATCATTCATAATCATTCGATTAACAGATCGGTATTTCAAGCAAGCCCCGAGGACATGCTATATGGGAGCTTATAAGCAGATTTGCCCGTCCAGTGGTTTCTATCTATCCACAGGAGGGAAGTGAGGGGAATAGGGCTCAGAGACCCCTCCAGTACAACCCAGAGTTTGGAGCGGGGTGAATGATGCCAGTCAAGAATACGTGCTGTGAACACAGCCAAGTAATATCGAGAGCAGTCCGTCCCCCTCTCTGTTTAGGTCTGGATAGTAAGTGTTTGGCAAGTCTAGGGGGTTTGGAGGCCTAGATAAATGTAGAGAAGGTTTTTTGAATTGAGTAGATGTAACATCTCTGCCTGTTCGAGTCTCTGCGACTAGAGATGAGCGAATCGAAGCTGACGAAGTGAAATTTGATATGAATGTCAGGAAATCTTTGATTCGTATCAATTCTGGATTTCCTCACGCTTCGATGTATTGAATCACACATTTCCAATCGGGGATTTTAACCCCTTGGATGCCACGGTCAAACATGACCACGGGATCCAAGAGGTTCTGCCATGCTACCTGTCCCCCTCGGCACCCCCTGTGATCATTAAAAATAAAAAAATGCTGATACTCATCTGTCCTGGACTCAGCAGTAACTTCGGAGCTCTTCCTCCCCAGGCCTTACTGCTGGGGCCTGTGACTGGGCGTAATGACATCGGTGCAGGCGTAATGCGCCAGCATAATGATGTCATCACGCCCCCACGTGACCACTAAGGCCCAATAACAGGCCCCAGCAGTGACGTCCGGGAGCAGGACTTCATTCAGAAGGAAGAAGAGGAGCGAGGAGGACGGTCTGACAGCCGGGTTCCCAGGAGAGGTGAGGTTAAGGTGAGTATAAGTGTTTGTTATTTTTAATCACTTCCCCTGGGCCTCTGATTATTATACTCTGGGGTCTGAGGAGACCCCAGCGTATAATAATAGCACCAGCTCTAGGAGGGGGGATTGAAGCAGCGATATCTGATCGCTGCTTCAATGGGGGGGATTGAAGCAGGGATAGCTGATCGCTGCTTCAATGGGGGGATTGAAGCAGCGATAGTCTGATCGCTGCTTCAATAGGTATACACTGTAATACACGTGTATTGCAGTGTATAGGAGACTGTCAGCCCGTGAAGACGCATGGGCTGACAGTCTCCATTCAAGGCAGAATCAACCAGGTATGCGGAGGAACAGCGATGTGACAGACCAGAGGTCACTGATCAGACCCTGGGCTGCCGAATAGGAGCAGTGGAACCCCCCAAAAATATCATGGGGGGGGTGATTGGGACCCCAATATATAATAAGACCCCTGATATAATAAGACCCCGTGGGTGTTAGAGGACAGTGTCAACCGTTACATACGGCTGACAACCGCAAAGCAGGGTGCGCACACAGTTTCTATGTGGGCACCATTCTTCCACCGTTGTTTTTTGGGAAGTCCTTCCTAGCAGCACCTTACTATTAGGGCGGATGTCGGGAAGGGGTTAATATGATTGGCTGTGAATTAATTCGGATCGAATCCAATTGTTTTGGAAACTTCGGAGAATCGGTCGAATCGACGTTTTGCAAAATATCGCTCATCTCTATCTGCGACACCCTCTGCTCGCATGCTGCGGCGCAGGAGGAGTGTTCAATTTGATTCCTTGCGTAGGGTTCTTGTTGCTCAGACTGAACACTGTCCTATTACCTCTTCTCTTTAATTGAATTTCAGCCACACCCGTCTCCTGCACCTTGCTTCTCTCCACTCCTCAAACAGTTAATCTTAGCCTTGCCTGTGTGATTGACAGCCTGTCTACCAATCAAGTCTGGACAGATTCTGGACTTCCTATAAACAGGTCATCTGCTCACACATGGGGGCTGGCTATTGAAATTCTGTCCTGTGACTTTGTCCCTGCTAGCTCCTTTTTCTGCTATTATTGTTTTTCTGACTTCTGACCTTCTGCTCCCCCTGTGACTATTCTTTTGGATTACGATTTTGTACTGTTTGTTTCTCTTGTTTGAACTCGGTTTGCTGACTCTGCTTCTGTGTTGTTTTGTCTTATCCTGTTCTGTGTGTCACTTATTCAAAGAAGGGATTGTCACCAAGTTGCCCTGCTACCGCCTAGGGTAGCTGAGACAAGTAGGCAGGGACAGGGGCTGGGTTGAGTTTAGGGTTCACTGTCTCTGTCTTCCCTTCTTCCCTTTTCAGCAACAGCACTCGGGAATTGCACAACTAGCAATTCCCTTACAGTAGAGGAATTCCTTGGGAAGTATTAGGCTGTACAACCAACACCGACCTAAGCGATTAGTCCATACAGAGAACTGAAATATCCTTCTGTTGTGATATCCCCCCCCCTGCTACTTCTCTACCTGTACCTTTCTATCTGTCTGTCTTCTATCACTGGAATGCCTCTACCTTGGAACGTTTTTGTATACAGTATGTTGTATTTGTATTTGTATCTGCTTATCTTTGCTGCTGTAACACACTGAATTTCCCCATGGTGGGACTATTAAAGGATTATTATTATTATTATTATTATTATTATAGGAATTGTTTGGAAGAGATAAAGTAGTCTCGGCAAGACGTTAATTTTTGACAGGTTTATTTGGCCAAGCCATGAAAAACCCTTCGTGTCCCAGCAGTTGAGGTTGGATTGGAGGGTACATAAGAGAGGGAGGAATTTCAAGGAGTACGTGTCTTTGAGAGAGCTTGGGAGGTAAACCCCTTGGTATTTAATAGTCCTGGGAGACCAGGTTCAGCAGAATGCGGAAAGGTTGAATTTTGTAATTACTAAAGAAACTATAGTTGGTGATTTTGTGGATTAGTGATGAGAGCATAATCAAGGGCTGAGTGATGAAGAGAAGGACATCATCCACGAATGCAGATATTACGGGTTGCCCCTGATTGACACCAGGAGGTGCTCCATAACTTGAGCATATAACATCGAGGAAAGGGGACAACCCTGGCTGATACCATTGTGTTAGGAGCTCAGATGCAGGTACAGGGTCAGGTGTAGTCAGAACTGAGAGAAGCAGCAGAACTGAACCTAACGACTGCTAGCGGAAAAAAACGTAACCAAACAGCTACACACCCAGGATGAGTCAAAGCCAATCTCAGGATGTTTTCACCAGAGCTCCTAGTGGTGGAGATGGATTTGGCAGAATCCCAGACCGGAGTTGACAACACAGAGGAATGTGTCACAAATTGATTAACCGTGAGCAGGAAGTCAGAAAGCAGAATCGCAAGCAACTCACCAGATGAAGAGCAAACAACAGAGCATGGTCGTCAGCAGAAATAGCAGCGAAGCACAGGAGCGAGTGACAGAAGGAGAGGTCGTGGTACGTAGCCAGAGTCAAAATGCCAGAGAGGGTAAGTACAGCAGAGTCATAATCCAAAGAGAAGTCCGAGTACACAATCCAAAGGTCAGAGCCAGAGAAACACACACAACTTGAATAATTTTCCTTGAATAAAATATTTTCCTTGAATAAAATACCAACGCCTGCTGATTTAGATTTGTTTGACCCGGACCACACTGAAGGTCCGGATTTCCAGTCGTTCATGTATTTCTTGTGGTTCATCTGGTAGGGAATGCAACATTACTGAAGAGAAAATATTGTTGGGGTAAATGTAGATAAATAGTTAAAAATAGTAGCTCTTCTGCTCTTAGAATGTATATTCTCACATTAAAAGATAGTCCAGAGATATCAGCTATTGTGTAGAGTTGAAGAAAAGCAAAGATGCTAAATCTCACTTACCCAAGGCGTCTTAGCAGTCCTCTGCATGACCAGAGTACTCACTAGAGCTTATGTCGCCCTTGTCCGAAACAATAGTCAACATGGAGGAGAGTGGAGAAGAAGGTGGAGAGGAGCTCTCCTCACTCAGCTGACCCCCCCCCCCCATAGTCTGCGAGTCCACATAGCTGCCAACCCAGAGTTCTTTCATAGGAACAGGAGCATTTGTGTTAGTACACTCTGTAGCCAGATCCGCTGGGGCAGGAATATTGCTTTCTGTCATCTCAGATATCATAGACACCTCAGAATCAGCAGTCCCAGTACCCTCCTCTTGGCAAAAAGGGAGTTAGGAAATTATCGATGGTGCCTCAGGGGGAACATCTACTAGTTTCCCCATACAGCTAGTTGTGGGTATCTACATCCCATCCATCTCCCCTTTGCTACCTACAAAGGTGACTCTGCTCCACCTGGGTCATCTGTGTTTTATAACATCCAGGTGGATCGGATTCACTTGGAACACCTTCTGTAGAAGGATTCTCCATCGACAAATAACTGGTACGCCTCTTTTTACGCCTCTGTTTTTTTTTGGGCAACTGGTATTGGAGCATCTGCTAGTATCCATATTCTCACCCTTATATTCCTCCACTCGAGGTGGTGCAACATGGGCCTCTGGAGCAGTATGGCTTTGGATGCCTCGGTCGTTTCTTGGGTTTCTACAGTTGGTCTGTTGTTTTCCTGAGAGGGCAATCAGTGAAGAGATGGTAAGGGTTGGAACACTAGTGACATCACCTACTGGAAGGACACTCATGGACGAATTGTTCTGAACTGCCATACTTTTTGGAGGTGCTTTTGCAATTCTCCTTAGTATATTGGTATCTTTGACAATTCCTGCAAAGCAAAGAAATGCCAGAAAAAAAAGAAGTCTCCCACCTTGTCTACTGTTTTAAAACGTGCAGGAGGTAGTTAGATGTCTCGTGGTGCACCGGGTTCACGGATGCAGGTTACCTGGAATCTCCATTTTAACATCCAAACACCAAATTCGTTTACATCGGCAAAAGGATAATACATCTTAATCCCTACTGTTTTTATAATGTCCATAGTATGTTCAACAATAGTGATACCGTTAAGTCTTGGGTCCTTTGTCTTAGCAACAGCCTCCAACAAAGATTCCTGGACACCTTTCTCATTAAAAGTAATGTCGTAGAGTCTCCTCCTGGGGTCCTGGATGGCAAGAACCTCCCTCTTTTGTATATGGAACACACTCCTTCCAACACTCCATGATATACTACAAATTGCAGGATGTCACCTTTTTCCTGGGAAACAATGACACAAATTGAGTTTTCATCCGGGCAAAACCCAGTATGTCACAAGGATTTTCATCTATAATAACTAAGCAAATGCAGCTGTATCACACAACTAAATTGCACCCCCTTCTACGGTTCGCACCCTTGAATAGTCAAATGCCACCTATTGCCTCGGGACTAAACCTCTCCCCCAATAGGAGAAAGGGGTGAACTCTGGGCAATAAACCCAGTTGATCCCCCAGGTCAAAAGAGAGGTTGCCCAAGGCAACTATCCACCAAGATTCAAGGCATACCACTAGAATACTACACTACAGGTGCATCTCAATAAATTAGAATATTTTTGAAACGTTCATTCATTTCAGTAATTCAATTCATAATCAGAGTCTTCCATGATTGTGTGTCCTACTGAACATACTGAGGGACAATTTAAAGGCTTAGGAAACCTTGGCAGGTGACACACTGAATTTACAATACTGAACTTTTTCACAATATTCAAATTTTCTTAGATTTTGGTTTTCATTCCCTGTAATCCATAATCAACATTTACAGAAATAAAACACTTGAAATAGAACACTCTGTGTGTAAAGAATCTAGAAAATATAGGAGGTCACTTTTTTAATTTAATTACTGAAAGAAATAAACGTTTTCAACGGTATTCTAATTTGTTGAGATTAGAGATAAGCGAATTTCTCAAAAGTTCAATTCGGCAGTTTGATTCGAAGTTCCAAAAAAATTTGCTTCAATCCGAATTACTTTGCGGCGAATAAGCAGCTATTTCTGGGCTGCAGAGAGCCTGGGTGGGCGGCAAAATGCCAGAAGCCCTTGGATGCCGTGGTCATGTCTCTCTCTCTCTCTCTCTCTCTCTCTCTCCAGCACAGATAACTTTTATTCATGTGGAAGGATCTGCTAACAAGCAAAGACACGCCTACCCAATCACATCACTAGAGAATATCATGTGACCGTCTGATGTCACAAAGGTCCTTACTAAATATTCGTTACTGCGAAGCATCAGGAAATCCGGAATCGTGGCGAATCGAAGATTTCCTGAAATTCGGATCAAATTCCACTTCTGCAGAATCGATTTGATCATCTCTAATTGAGATGCACCTGTAGATCTTAATCAAAAGGCTGAAAAAACTAAACTGGTAGATGTAGACAGAGTATGGGCAGAGAAGTGAAAGCACTTTCCTTGCCTAAGGAACACTTGAAACTGACTCCAACTGCATGCCTGAATTATTCAAGATAAGATAGTTGCATTATTCCACCATATTAACCTTTTCATACCTCTGTCAATTTTTGTTTTTGCATTTCCGTCTTTCCCTCTCCCCATCCCAAGAGCCATATTTTTTTTTCATTTTTCAGTTCACAGAGTCACATGATGGCTTATTGTTTGCGGGACAAATTGTACTTTGTAATGGCACCATTCAATATCCTGTGCAATGTACTGGGAAGCTGGTAAAAATTCTGAATGAAGTGGAAATGGAAAAAAAATGCATTTGTGCCAAATTGTTATGGGTTTAATTTTTATGGTATTCCCTATGTGGCAAAAATGACATGTTACTTGTATTCTGAGGGTCAGTACGATCATTACGATACCAAATTTTTATACTATTTGTAATGTTTTGATTAGAGATAAGCGAATTTATCAAAAATTCGATTCGACTGATTCTTCGAAGTTTCCAAAAAGATTCGCTTCAATCCAAATTAATTTGCGGCGAATAGTGTTAAAAACAGCTATTTCCTGGCTTCAGAGACCCTGTATAGTGATGTAGAACACTGTACCTTGCAGTAACACACATAGGGAACTTGCTGTGGTAGTGAAACAATACTGTGAGTCAGTATGACACGCACATGACATCTCTCTTAGGCCCGATTCACATCTGTGTTCGGGTTTCCATTCAGAGGAGTCCAAACAGCAGCACTTTCCTCTCCGCATGTTTCGTGCGGAAACCGAGCGGAAACCACACGGAACCCATTATAGTCTATGGGGTCCGCGGGTTTCCCAGGTAAACCGCTTTTTTATGCGTATAGGTTTCCGTTCAGGGGGTCCTCAAGCGGAGTGGTAAGGCGACATAATGTGGAATTGGCAGCAGCATGAGGAGGACACAGAGTGGTAAGGCGACATACTGTGGAGTTGGCAGCAGCATGAGGAGGCCATACAGTGACCCAGTGGCAGCAGAATGAGGAGAACATACAGTGACCCAGTGGTAGCAGCATGAGGAGATCATACAGTGACCCAGTGGCAGCAGCATGAGGAGGCCATACAGTGACCCAGTGGCAGAATCATGAGGAGGCCATAGAGTAACCCAGTGGCAGCAGTATGAGGAGGACATGCAGTGACCCAGTGGCAGCAGAATGAGGAGAACATACAGTGACCCAGTGTCAGCAGCATGAGGAGGCCATACAGAGACCCAGTGGCAGCAGCAGCATGAGGAGGACATACAGTGACCCAGTGTCAGCAGCATGAGGAGGCCATACAGAGACCCAGTGGCAGCAGCAGCATGAGGAGGACATACAGTGACCCAGTGGCAGCAGCATGAGGAGGCCATACAGTGACCCAGTGGCAACAGCATAAGGAGGACATACAGTGACCCAGTGGTTTGGTTTCCACCAGGTTGCTCCGACGTTAGGCTTAGACAGGTCGCTGGGGATCCGCCCCTTCCTCTGTTGCTGCGCGCTTCTCACCCAGACCTTCATTTATCCTGGCTGGAGTATGGTCAACTTACGGCCTTCCTGCGGAAATTCTCTTTGTCCCCTCTTCTTTCCTCTACCGTGACTGACCAGGAGTCCGTCCTTTCCTACGCTGACTCTTCCCCGCATGCACTCTCGGTTCTTTACAGCGTTCTCCGAGATGCTACCCCAGCGCCCCTCTCTTACACAAGCCCCTGGGACTCAGATCTTCGTGCGGGCCTCTCCCCTGCCAACTGGGATAGGGTTTTCCTGTTCACACATAAGCTTCCGTTGCCCTGCATTGCGCAAGAAAAGAATTTCAAGATCCTGTCTCGGTGGTACTGGTGTCCTGATTTCCTCCACAGAATTTATCCTGCTGTGACTGACCAGTGTTGGCGCTGTGGTACTGAGAAAGGCACCCTATATCACATCTGGTCTGAGTGTGACATTCTCAGGCCCTTTTGGGACGCTGTGTTTGCTCTGTATGCTAAAGTGTGTGGTCGCACCATCACAGGATCTCCCCAACTGGCCCTTCTTTCAGTTATTCCTGGCAGGATCTCTGCGGTGAAGAAAGACCTCCTGCGACACTTTCTCACGGCTGCTAGAACCGTCATTCCCAGGCACTGGCGAAGCACTGGTTGAATTTCTTCAGGAGCTTCTCCTCATAAGGAGAATGGAGGCCCTGGTGGCGGAGGATTCCCCTGACCCCTCCAAATTTGATGCTCTCTGGCGGCCTTGGGTAGTGTTCCAGGAATCGTCTGAGTTCTCTTCTTTCTTTTCCTGATATAATGATACCTTGCTACTTCTTTCTTCCCTTTTTCTCTCTTCCGTCCTTTGGAGGAGGTTATTGGTCGCTCTTCCATCCCACTGTTCCCCTCTCTCCCTCCCTTTTTCTCTATAGTATATATTTTCCTGATCGTAGTTCCCATTGTGTGTTCCCTTGTCTGTTTGTTCTTCTCCCATTACCTTTAAGATGTTGCTTTATGGTCCCGTATATCTGGGCCTTCAGTTCCTCTGCTATTGTACTGTGCTCCACAGCGTTAGCTTGGGTCTTACCCCAAGCTTCTTGTTTACAGGAGAGGCCTGCGTGCCTTCACGTCATTTGTTTGCTCGCACTATTTTTTTTTTTTTTTTCCCACTGTACATAAAAAAATCTTTAATAAACTTTGATTAAACTTAATAGTTCATACATCTTGGAGCGCGGGGATACCTAAAGTGTTTATGTTTATAATTGTTTATTTATTTTTATATGTGATCTAGGGAAAGGGGGGTGAATTGAACTTTTATATTTTTTGTGTTATTTTTATACTTTAAAACATTTTTTATTTTACTTTAATTTTTAGAACCCCCTAGGGACCTTGAACCCTAGGGGATCTGATCATTCATGCTATTCACTGCAATACTAATAAATTGCAGTGAATAGTAAAATACAAAGCCTCTGGCAGAGTTCAATAGAAGGGATATAATGAAAAGCCTGGGAGCCTTCAATGGGCTCCTGTCTGTCATGGAAACTGATCACTGTCCTCTGATGGCGGTCTAGAGGGCAGCACTTGTTCAAACACGGCGACACCCATGGTGGCCGTGCACTTTATATGACGCAGTCGCGTTTGACTGCGGCATCTAAAGAGCTAATAGCTGCGGGTCATAGCTGTATTATATAGCTGGAATTCGCCAGGTATGGTGAGAGCTCAGCTCATGAGATCTCTCCATGAAAGCATTCATGCATAATGACATAAATTAACATGATTATGTGGAAAAAGGTAAATAAATGTGTCTCACTATGAAAGAGAGTGACCTATGAAGGTTCATCTTTCAAGATATATAACAGATTAAAAAAAAACAAAAAACTATTCTCAACCTAATAAAAAAAAGAAAAAACTTTAAACAAATAAACAGAGGTGGGCTTCCTAGCATCCTAACCAAAGCATACTTACCTGGTAGGGGAAAGCTCCACGATCTAGTCGGTGGATTTCCCCGAGTGAGATTGAATCATTGCACTTCTGATGGATTGACCTTGGTGATTTCCCCACATGTGGGA